>PVKA01002040.1:0-132976 GCA_004027165.1 Ctenomys sociabilis
TGAGACTGTCTGAGAACAGAATTGCTACTCCTGCTTTTTTCTGAGGTGCTGGGGCATGCAGTATTGTTTTCCATCCTTTGACTTTGAGCCTATGAATGTCTTTTTGTGTTAAGTGTGTTTCTTGTATACAGCATATTGTTGGATTTTGTTTCCTAATCCACTGTGCCAGTCTATTTCTCTTAATTGGAGAATTGAGTCAATTTACATTTATGGTTATAATTGAAATGTGCTGACTTATGTTTGTCATGATATTTAGCTGGTATTGTTTACTCCTTTGTAACCTGTGTTTAATTGACTGTCCTGTTTAGTGGGTTCCTTCCATTCTCTTCCATGGTGTTCTGGTCTTTGTGGTCTCTCTCTAGAACATCTTTCAGCAGCCTGTGGAGGGATGGCTTTGTCATCATGAAATTCTTTAGTTGTTCTTTGTCGTGGAAGTATTTCACTTCTCCATCAAACTTGAAAGAGAGTTTTGCAGGGTATTGTAGTCTGGGCTGGAATTTGTTTTCGTGTAGGACTTGAAGAACTCTGCTCCATGCTCTCCTTGCCTTCATTGTTTGTGTAGAGAAGTCGGCTGTAATTCCGATGGGTTTTCCTTTGAATGTGAGCTCCTTCTTCTCTCTAGCAGCTTTCAGTATATTATTTTTGTGTTGGATTTAAAAATATGGAATGCTTCACGAATTTGCGTGTCATCCTTGCTCAGGGGCCATGCTAATCTTCTCTGTATCGTTCCAATTTTAGTATATGTGCTGCCGAAGCGAGCACTATACTTTATTTTTATATGGTGTATAATGCTAAGGAAACATTCTTGGACATTCATCACATTTTTTTCTACATGATTTATTGTTCTGATTAAAAGCAAAGTTCATACAAAAAACTCTTAGAAATAAAGTATTTAAGTTGCCCAAAGTCACCAAATCATTTAAAAATTACCCTAAGAAACAAGTGAGGTATTGCTGATTTTCTACTAAATAAAAGTATCAGTTATGGACTAGATAGATAACTCAGCAGACTAAAGGGCCTACTTAGGCAGAACACAGTGGCTGGAGCTTGATCCCCAGGGTGTTGTGCCAGCCCTGCTCATGTGGCGCACTGAGGAGGTGACTGAGACTGTGCGTGGTGGTGTGCGCCTGTAATCCCAGAGCTTGGGAGGCTGAAAACAGGAGGATCACTAGGAGTCTGATCTGTGTAGTGAGATCCTGAACACCCTGTGCTAAATACATTAAAAAAAAATCTATCAATTAAGATTGATCATCGGAGGGCTGGGAGGAAGCTCAGCACAGTAAGTGCCCACTTAGACAAGTGCAGATATAGGATGATCACTATGAGTCTGAGCTGCATAGTGAGACCCTGTACTGGGAAAATATATATATGATTATCAGAAGGCACATAGTCAAGAGATTCATTATTTTAGTATTTTGTTTTATTCAGTTTTTTGAGAGGGTATTTCTCTGTAGCCATACAGTTTAGGCTGGCCTTGAACTGATCATGTTCCACCTGCCTAAACGTCCTGAGTGCTTGGATTACAGGCATGTGCCACTGCGCCTGGTTACTTCAGTGCTCCCACTTTTAAATCAACCTCTTAATTTTTTAACTGCTCAGTAGTAGGTATTCTGAAGATTATTCCCTTATCACCCATATGATTTGCAAATATTTTCCTCCCATTCTGTAGATAGCCTTTTTGCTCTATTAAGTTTTTCCTTTGCTGTGCACAAACTTTTTTAGTCCACTATAATCTCATTTTCTTAGCTTTGCTTTTGTTGCCTGTGCTTTTGGTGTCATATTCATGCAATTACTGCCAAGACCAACACCATGAATTTTTTTCTCTTTGATTTCTTTTACTATGTATAGGCTTATGGTCCTATGTTTAAGTCTGTAATCTAATTTAATCTAGTTTTGGGTATGGGATAAGGTGAGGGGTTGCTAGAAAACTCTTAAATAATAAATTCATATGCTGCAGAATTCACTGAGTGCTACTCTGCTTTATTTTTAGCATGGGCTATGCATATTTTCTCTCCTTTCTATTTGATGCCTGAATTTGTAAAGCATCTAAGAATTTAATGGAACAAAATTTATTTTGAAGTTATATGCATGCTCATTAAGAAAGCAGTTATTCCTCCATATGTGTGTTTCGTGTTTGTTGCGGACCTCCTTGCAGTATCATGCACTGTATTTAACACTACAGTTGTATAAAAGGTATATAAGCTACACGCAATCAAGCCTGTTTTCAGCAAGATGATGATTTCCTGCAAAATTAAAAGGAAGATTAATGGCAAAAGAGCAATTGAAATGTCATGTGTAGGTATTGATAATGCACTGGTGGAGAACTGGGACCCTATATGGGTAATTATTGTTATGAAAATACGTTAGAACTCACTTACTCAACTTCTGTAGGATCTTCTCCCTGCAGAAACCTTGTGCTTTGTGAGCCCATGAACTTTGAATAAGGGACAGCTGAGGAAGACATAATTAGGGGTGCTGTCGAGGATCTGTGACTAAGGTAATGCTTAGTGGGATCAAGAAATAATGGACAGCACCCTCAAGTTCCACCAGAGCATACAATGAAAGGGGCCTTCTTGTGTTCATGGTACTATGGTCATAGAATGCCCTTGGGAGGGAGGCAACAAGTACTTCAGATATGTTCGTATGCTGGTGCTGTGCCTCCTTGTTGACACTCTTTTCTGAGTTTAAAATCTCTTATGCTGGGCGTGGTGGCACATGCCTGTAATCCCAGCACTTGGGAGGCTGAGGCAGGAGGATTGTTGTGAGTTCAAGACCAGCCTGAGCTACAAAGTGAGCTTAAGGCCAGCCTGAACTGCATAGTGAGACCCTGTCTCAAAAAGACAAAAATAAAAAAATAAAATCTCTTAGTAGCGACCAAGACTTTAAAAGTAATGGTCTTACTGAGCAGCAGTCACATGGCATATGCTTTGCCCACTTAAAGAGCACAGGTTAGGGCACTGCATGTGTTTCCAGAAGTGCATTGACACCACCACAGTGGCAGACCATTTTAATCACCCCAAAAAGAAATTCTACAGCTTTTAGCCACTAATTAATTTCTCATCTCAAACACTGTTTTCTTTTCTTCTGGCTTTTTCCCTTTTCCTCCTCTCCCTTTCTTTGCTTCTTTTCTTCCTTCCTTCCATCCCTCCTTCCTTTGTTTGTGATTCTGAAACTGAACCCAGGGTTTCTTCACTGAGCTGCTTCCCTACTCATTCCACTTTTTTATTTTTGAGGCAGAATCTTACTAAGTTACTGGGTTGCCTTGGCTGGGTTTCAAATTTGCAATCTTCCTGCCTTTCAGAGTCCTGAGAAGAAGGTCCATTTATTATTTTATATATTTAAGGCCTATAACTTAATGATGTGGCACATACATACATTTGTGTGGCAATCACTATAATCAAGCTAATTAAAGTCCTATCATCTCACACAGTTACCACCTTTGTTTCTGTTTTGCAAAATCAATAGGTTTTGGAAATCTCATATAGCTTGGTGACTTCTGGTAAAAAAAAGATTGTACTGTATGCTTGAAATTTACATGTTGTGTAGGTCTTAAGCATTCTCTCAACACAGACACACAAGAAGAGGAAAGCATGTTTTTGAGATGAGATGGCCATGCAGCATTATGTATAATGCAGAGCCTTCTGCAGCACAAGGGTCATTGAGCATGTTGTGGAAAAATGTGAAGAAATTAAATTTGTTGACTCTATTCACTATAATTAGGTTTTAGAAGGTATTTAGAAGATTTAGAAAAATGTTTACTCTGTGACATGAAGTGGAATTTTGTAAGAGAGAATCATGATACCCAAACTCCAGCTGGAGTAGTTGCTCAGAGAAGGGTCCAAGAAGTTCCATAATAAGCCCTGCCTGGTCAAAGATCCTTGCCATTTGTGGCATCCAGTTGTCTTGAACTGCCCTTACCCACATACAGTCCATATCTGGCCCAGTAGTTCAGTCACCCAAAAGCAGGCAGTATCTTCTCAGCAAAGTCTCAAGTAGCAAGGTGAGGACTTTCGTGAGGTTCCAGCTCTTACCAAGTGACAATAACATGTAGGTCTTTCAGAAGTCCAGCCTCCAAGGACAGTGCTGGTCTGATCACACATAACTGGGCATCTGTTTACACTTGTCATTTCTGTCTTCCTGGAGGAAGCAATCAGATTCAGATTCTATGGGAATGAGTTCAAATGTTAATCTGTGCATAGAGTATGTGGGAAAACTTCAAGGCGTCCACCCTCATTTCATACCCAGATGGTGAGGAATAGGGTCTATCATCTCTAATATAAATTATGTATCTATGTCTGATAGCTTCTGAAGAATAGTCCAGATGTCCTAAAAGTGTTCCAGCAGCCAGAGTGTGCAGTTTGAATTCCACACAGTGCAGCTTGATATCCACAATCTTTAGCAAAGGGCAAGAATGGGTCATTATGTGTACTTTGAGGACACTGTTGCATGCTACCCACTGTGTTAGGCAAAACCTTCTTCTGAGGCAGAAGTCCAAATGGGCCTCCATGGCCGGAGCCATGGGTCTGCTCTGATCTCCAAGGTGCTGTGAACTTGTATATTGCCTTCTAAGAAACTTATTACATCCTTGATGGTCTGCTCATGACAAGACAATAGAACTTTGCACTCTAAATTATTCAGCCATGTCCCTGGCCTACTGTAAATCCCCCAATCTAGTTTTTCCATTCCTTCAGTGTGTGTCCATGCATTTTATGAATTATTAGAAGATTTCTTCTTTCTGGAGCAACGTATAAGTGAACACATAGATGCTCTCCTCAGTTTGGTGTCACCACGCAGCCACCTGGAGGGTGTGGCAGGCCAGCCTATGCGGGGCAAGATCCATTTCCCTAGGGTATGTCCTTGGTTGCATTGGAATTTTAAGAACCATTGAGTTAGAAATTTAGCTTTTTAAAAATTCTTGTACTTAGTAAAAGACAGATACCCCTGGGCCTATAATGGGGTTCATCTCTATCAACTCATTCCAAGATGAAAATATTGTAAATATTTATTGGGGACCCCTGCAGCAAGTCGCTGATTTCCTGGTAGGTGCTACAGGGCAGGGTGAAAAGAATGATCAGAGGTGATCTCTCACAGATCAGCATCTTACAAGGATCTCTGCGAGGGACTCAGAGGGCAGTGATGGTCTCCACTAAGGGAGATCTTATCTTGAAGAGGACAGACAGCAGGTTAAGTTTTCCCTTCCCCCAGGTGAATCCACATACTTTCAATACTATTCAGTTCTCAGCTGATGTGTAGTCCACAAAACCTTTAATGTCTCCACTGTGGCCAGAAGCACCCAGAGCTCTGCTTTTCACACCCTAGCTGGCTCACATGGCAAGGTGTGAGGCTTGGGCAAGCCAGTGGAATTCTGAAATGATTTCCCCCCAAGTTATACAGAAAGTCCTCAGCAAGCATGGATTCCCCCAATGCAGAGAGCATTGCAGCACGGCAGTGTGAAGGGCTGCAGAACACAGTCGCTTCTGTCCTCGATCCATCACCACTGCTGCTGCCCACCCAGAGAACACTGCTCCACGCATCACTATCCCAGAAAACGTTAACTCAAAAATTAATTATAAATATCATTTTTACAGAAGGAACATCTCTTTCACACCATCAGAAAGTTGAATGAAACCAACTCAAACCCTCCTAAGTTCAGGCCCCTCTGTATTTGAAAACTTGAAGCCTATTGGACTAGGAGACCCAAGAAGGCAGCTTAACACACAGCCACACATGCGAGTTGTGCATTGTTGGAAATGGAGAAGGGTGTAGATTGCTTTTAGTATTATGCACATTGCATACAATGCCCTCTGGCATTGCTCAGTATTTGAATTTTGCTGTAATCAGAAAGTCAGTAGTGAAGAATTCTAAATATGTTTTATTTTGTCTAAAAGGAAACTTACAGATTAGAATGAAGAAATAACAATGCTGCTAAGTTTATACTTAGAGATGAACTATGAGCATTCTTATTTTCCTGCTCCATTTCCTTTGGATCTCATTCTGCTCTAGGTTGCTGATTCCTAGATGAGTCAGATGCTGAGATGAAAGGGAGGAATGAGGCAGCAGTAGAGGAAATTCCCGACAGAGTGCACCCAGGAGAGGCTTGGGGCCTGGCATGGAGCTTTCTGCCCTTTGCCAGGAGGTCTGACAGCCGCTGTGAGCTGCAGATACCCAGGTGAACTGCAATGATGCAAATACTCTGCTTCGTGCTTGTGTGCCACAATGAAAATGTTTGACACCTGTCTTGAATATGGGCTGGATGGCAATTATTCTGCCATTTTTTGTTTAGTTAATAAGTGTAATGGTTTCTAGAATTTCAAAGTTAAAATATTAGTGGTACTGGGCTAACCAGATGCTCAACAGACTAAAGCGCAGAGATAGGGTTTGATCCCTGGTGTGCCTTGCCAGCCCTGCCCCCAGGGAGGGCTAAGACAGCGACTGAGACTGGGCGTAGTGGTGCGTGCCTGTAATCACAGTGCGTGGAAGGCTGAAAACAACAGGATGACTACAGGTCCGATCTACACAGTAAGACCCTGTACTAAAATACATTAAAAAATAAATAATGATATTTTCCATAATTTTTCATGAAAAAAAGGGATTTATTTTCCCACTTGATTAAAAATGTCTTGGGGACATGGGACACCCAGAGGCCACTGTCATCCCTGAATCTCTCTGAAGATGAGAGAGGATTTGTTTGTAAGTCTTTTTTCCACTTGCCTCTGAATTTGAAGGAAAAGTCAACAATCTTCCTCGTGTGTTTCTTCAGATTTCTGTATTCCATTTATTGGAGGTTTGCGTCCTCCTTATGCCACTCACCAATTCCCATTTGCGGCTTCCCGGATGAGGCCTCGTGCAGGCCACACTCCTCCTCTCCGCCCCCTTCCTGACTCCGCAGCTGCTCTGCTTTCCCATATGCTGGTCGCTGGTTCTCCGGCTGCCTCACTTGCAGCGGTCATCCTTCCTCTCACTGGGGTGCCTGGGACCCCCCCCCCCGATGCCACCATCCAGCAGCCAGCCCTTCAAGTCTGTGTTGCTTTGTGATGACTGTACCCCTTTTCACAACCATGAGTGCTGTGCGGCTGATAGTGACACTCCATGAAAATCACCCCATTCTCTTGCCTCCCTTGTTCCACTGGCTGCGCACTCCCAGCTCTAGCCTCGTGCATGTCCTGTCATTCTGCTTATTGTCTTCATACCGAGCTTTGATAAGCCCATCTCTGCCCAAGTTGATACTTCCATGTCATCCACTCTCACAGCACGCACCTTGTTGTTCCTGCTCTTCCAGAGCTGCTCTTGCCTGGTCACCGTTGAACTCAAATTGCTCATCTATTGATCTTTTCGGTCTTCAACTTATTTGACTTCTCATAGACACTTGAGATAATTGAAGACTGCATGACTGTTGACAGCTGCTCTTTCCTCTTGGCTTCCATCACTCTGACTGCTGGGCCCAACCCACTAGCTTCTCCTTTTTTCTTGTTGTGAAGTATCAGACAGCTCTGCTGCACAGTCCTTGGATTTAACCTCTTCTCCAACTGCATTCTCCTATGTACTCTTATCTTATCTCTCTGGCTTTAAATGCTGCCTGCAATGACATCCAAATTTCAGTCTCCTAAACTGTAAGCCCAGAATTATTACCAACAGGTATCTCAGTTTTAACATGGCCAAAAGATAATTCATTATTTCCTACATCCATGAAGACTTGTTTCTTTCAAGTTCCCTTTGTTACCAAACGAACTCCTTTCCTTTGAGTTGTTCAAGCCCCAAGTTAATTTTTGTTTCACCTAGGTTTTATTTATTTATTATAGTTTTCTTTCTTTCTTTCTTTCTTTCTTTCTTTCTTTCTTTCTTTCTTTCTTTCTTTCTTTCTTTCTTTCTTTCTTTCACCCCTCGGTGATGTGATGCCTGCCCCACCTGCAGTCTCATTGCCAATTCTCTCTCTCTCTCTTTCTTTCTTGTGTTTTAGTACAGGGTCTACAGGGTCTCACTATGTGGATTGGACTTGCAGTGATTCTCCTGCTTTCAGCCTCCTAAGCACTGGGATTATAGGCACATGCCACCACACCCAATCTCAATTGCTGCCTGGGCTTGGGGCTGGTACTGCATGCCAGGAATGAACTCCAGGATCAGACCCCGTATGCTGTACTCTGCCTAAGCAGGTGCTTTAGTCCACTGAGCTATCTGACCAACCCTGTAATTTTCTTTTGTTTTGAAGACAAAAACAAGAGAAAGAAAAACAAAAATGAAGACAGAAACAGGGTAACACACAATAATACACACATTACAGATTTTTAAAACAAGAATATCTGATCAAGAGTGATTGAGATATTATCCATCTTCATCATCAAATTTGTCACTCAGATTAACAGATATAGTTATGCAAGATGGGACGTATAATTGAATATCGTCATATGCTTCCAAGAAATCTTAAATTTTTGTTCTTGTCTCCTATTTTCTTTTATTATCTTTTAAAATTTACTTTATTTGTTTCCTTTTAATTTAATTTTATTCTATTGAGAGACAAATATCAATGAGACAGTTTCAAAGCTGATTAATAGGACATTTTTGATAATTAATACATTTTACATTATTATCTTCTTAGTGGTTGGTTATCCATATTACAAGAAGCAGACAGGATATCCTGCCGAAACACTATTACTGCAAATCTTTCTTCTCGTAGAATTAAGTTAATAAAAACTTACTTTAAAGAGAATATAGTATAATTGATATGGCATAAAAACAGTACACATTTAGAAGACGAAGATGACAGGTGTTCCAAGCATGGGCTTAGTATTATGTACTGCCATCCTTAATGTAGCTGCTTAGTTCAGAGACATCTACATATAGAATTAGTCCCAGTGAGAATTCTACCCATTCACTGCTATTTTCAAAAATCTGGTGGAAATTCTTAGGACTGTTGCCTTATCCATCATATATACATGTATGGTTTTGCCCCTACCATATTTCCTAAATTTTCTCCTTTCTCTCTTTTGTTGTTAAATCCTTAAGTTCTGTTTCTTTCCAAAAATCTTTCAGTTTTTATTTCTTCCTTTGCGTTCTTACACTAGGGAGCCAATACAATGTTTACCTGTGTAGGTCTGGTTTATTTCACTTATGAGTATAGCCTCAAGTTGCATCCACTTACCTAGGAAGGCTGAAAGTTTGTTTTTCTTTTAGCTAAATAATACTCCGTTATATAAAAATACCCCATATTTTTCATCCATTCTTCAGGTTCCCTTTGTCACCAAATGAATTCTGTTCCTTTGAATTGTTCAAGCTGCAAGTTAATTTTTGTTTCACCTACAAGTTTTATGCATTCTTCTCCAAACTATATCTTACTCTGATGCTTTTTTCTCCATCTCCGGTATAACCCTTCTGGAACACAGACCCTTGCATTGGCTCAGTGGCATTTGACTTGCCTTGCTTCTCTCCCCCTTTAATTTACTCTCTGTCAATGGCTGGAGTGGTGCTTTGAAAGTGATGCTCAGATTGTGTTCCCTCCCTTCATTGGTGTCCACAGTGCTTAGCATTGCATTCACGGGAACTCTAGGCACTTGCTGAGACCTTAACCCCTCGGTGATGTGATGCCTGCCCCACCTGCAGTCTCATTGCCAATTCTCTCTTTCGTTCTCTGTGCTCCCTGCTACTCTTCCTTCCTGTTTTCCTCCCCATGTTCTGGGTTGCTCTTGTTCTCAGCTGTGTGCATGTATCCCATCTTCTGCTCTGTTCTTTGCCCTCACCTCTTCTGGTAACTCATTCTTCAAGGTTCCAAGCAGATCTTCCCAGGGGTACCCCCTTGATCAGCACCCACCTTACTTGGGATACTTTCTCCGTTCTCCCCCACTGCATTTTTTTTATTCACAGCTATCATCTGCATTCATTCATTTCTCTCTGAATTTTGGAGTTTAAATTTCTTGTGGCAGGTGCCTTGTCTCATTTCGGAGATCAGAGAGGGAGATGTAGAATCCGACAGAAGTGTTTTCTGTCAAACAAACAATTACAGGCAATAATTCACCCATGTCACTCTTTCTGTAAGGCCACCTTCTCAAACTGTCTCTGCACCAGCAGCTCTGCTTTGGGTTCTGGCTGTGGGCATCTCTTGGATCGAGCACCTGGATGTTTTGCCCTTTACATACACCTCTTAAGGCGAATCTATTTATTTTCTCATTTTCAAAATTATTATTGAATATCTCTCTGCTTTGCACTCAAAGGAAATGCTTGGTAGTCCCCAGGGCCCATGTTCATGAGTACATACCTCTGCTTTAAATCATGAGGGAAAAATGAGGTATTGTGTGATGGACAGGAATAAAGTATAGCTTCAAGAACGATAGAACGAGGACCTTTATCCTTTCTGTATCAACTTTTCTCTTTTTATGAGCTTTATTCTTTTCTCCACTGATGTATTTCTTCTATATTACTGCAAACACAGTATTAGTAGCTCTAGGTTTATCATATTCACCACACATAAAGGAGTAAGGTCTGGGGACCTGACGGTTAGCTCAGTTGTTTAAGCTCCTGCTCATGCAAATGCAGTCAGGCTCAGGATACTGTGGCTCAATCCCTACCTCCACCTGTCTTAGCACACCTGCCCTTAAGACAGCCTGTGCCAGCAGAAAGAGAGAGAGAGAGAGAGAGAGAGAGAGAGAGAGAGAGAGAGAGAGAGAGAGAGAGAGAGAGAAAGTTTATTTCTTCTGAGTGCAAAGCTAAAAACCGTAAAAAAATTTTGCTCTTTCTTTTTTCTTTCTGTTATTTGGTATCTCACTATACCAAATTATTATGAGTCACTTAGACTCATAATGATCCTCTCATCTCATCCTCTCCAGCCCTGGGATTATAGGTGTGTGCCACTGAGCTTGGTTTTGATGGGTGAATCAGAGCTCCTTGGGGTGGGGCCAGGGCAGCAAGTGGTGCTTTGCATAAGAATGCTCTAATTGGTCAGCACAACTCATTCTCCAACTTTGGATATGTAAAATATCATGATTTGGCAGTGATTTCCACACTACATCTATTAGCAAGAAAAGGCACTTTGATGTCTTAAAAGGAAAATTCCCTATAAGAATGTTAGTCAAAGGGCTGGGGGGATGGCTCAGTGGAATAAATCGCTCCTCTGGCAAATGCAAGGACCTGAGTTCAATCCCCAGTTCCACAAAAAAAAATAATAAATAAATAAATAAAGCAGGTTCTTTGCCGGGCGTGGTGGTGCATGCCTGTAATCCCAGCACTCGGGAGGCGGAAGCAGGAGGATTGTTGTGAGTTCGAGACCAGCCTGAGCTACAAAGTGAGCTTAAGGCCAGCCTGAACTGCATAGTGAGACCCTGTCTCAAAAAACACAAAAAAAAAAAAAAAAAAAAAAAAAGAATGTTAGTCAAGGGACTGGGGAGATGGCTTAAAAGAATAAGCACTTCCCTGGCAAGTGCAAAGGCCTGAGTTCAATCCCTTGTTCCACAAAAAGACAAAAAAGAATGTCAATCACAAGCAGACATGGCGTTGTCTACCTGTACTCTTAGCACTCTGTGAGGCTGAGACAGGAGGACTGAAAGTGAGTCCAGCCTGGACAATTTAGTGACTTATCAAGATCCTGCCTCAAAATAATCAATCAGTCAACCAACAGGGATTTAGCTCAGTGCAAAGACCCTGGTTTCATTCACCAGTACACCAAAGCCAGGCATTCTGGTCAAATAATCAGTACAGGTTTTAAAATATGCCACAGCAGTGAGACCTCTGAGTATTGCTTCAATGGTATTTGAAATCTGAGGTGATAACTGTGAGGTCAGTGTATACCCCTGAAAGACTACCATTTTTGTTCTTAGGAATCTGTCTTCTACTACTCATCTTGAAGTCCATCTCAATAACAAATACATGAAGAGAAGAAGAAGTTAGGCTAAATCTGATCTGGGTTAGAGTTTAGCAATCCGGTTAGCAACCCCTAACATGGATGGTTTGGGGATTTTTGTTTTTATTTCATGTTTCTCTTATAAATTCTGCTTGTTTGCCTCACTTATAGAATGTAAAACCAAGGCTGAAATTTTTCTACTGATTTATTTATTTTCTATTTATTTATTATCAATTTATTATTATAAAATTGATCTCCCCCATTTTTTCCTTCAAATGATGCAAAGCTTAATCTCTTTGAACAAACACTTTCTTAACCAAACACTTTCTTAACTGTTTCTTTACCAGTACTGTAGTGATTCTAAGCCACAGTTCATAGCATTTTGGGAAAAAACGACATTAAGAAAATTAAGTGACTATTATTAATGTTTAAATATTTTTCTTTTTATTCTTTCTTTTTATCTTTTAAATTTCTTACAACATTTTTGTTATTGTTTTGTTTTTTCTTTTTTTTGTATTTAATACAGGGTCACACTACATGGATCAGACTCTCAGTGATCCTCCTGCTTTCAGCCTCCCAAATGCTAGGGTTACAGGTGCACATGATTATACCCAGACTCCTTTGCTCTCTTATTGCACCCCAGAGGTGGGATCAGCATGGCATGCTGGGGATCGAACCACTGTCCCTGGCTCTGCCTAAGCAGGCACTTTAGTCTGCTGAGCTATCTGGCTGGCTCCTTTTTTTTTTTTTTTTTTTTTTTTTTTCTTTAAACAAGTCTTGCATGTTTATGTCTGGTAGCCTGAGCAACCGAGTTGAAGATAACATCATGTAATGTGGCAACCATTGTTGAATTCCTACTGCTTGGTTAAGTGAAATTTTGTGTTGTTTCCAAGGCTGCTTTTTTCTATCACTATTTTGTATTCTTTAAAAAAATAAAGAAAAAGAAAGAAAATTAAGTGATTAGCTCAATACCCATATTACTGTGTATCTAATGGATATTATACTATTCTTAGTGGAAATGTGATTATTACCCCCCAAAATTTGTAATGTTTACAAATTTGGGGGATAATAATATGCCCCCAAATTAATATACTGAGGCAACATTAACTCCATATTATTATTGTGAGATAATATAATAGTTCATGAAATGATATAAAGTAGGGCATGTGTATACATGTGCATACTGAAACTCTCCAGCTTAAACACATAGAATTATTTATGAGCAATGAAAAGTTTAGCAATGAAACATTCTACTTATCCACAACACTGACAGCACCAAACACTAGGGAGGATTTCTACAATAGCAACTGTCTCCATTGCTCTGGGGAAGGTGCTGTGATAGAGCTATAGTGGAATATAGTTCTTAGAAAACTAAACTTATTCTTACCATATGATCTAATAATCATTCTCCTTGAAGTTTACCCAAAGGAACTAAAAATTTATTTCAACATAAAGCCTGCACATGAATATTTATGCACTTGTATTCATAATTATTAAAACTTGAAAGCAACCAATACCTTCTTCAGTATGTAGATGGATAAGTACATTGTACATCTAGACATTGGAATATTGGTCAGTGCTAAAAAGAAATGAGCTATTCAGCCATGAGCAGACATGGAGGAGCTCCATTAAGTGAAAGCAGCCAAGCTGAAAAGGTTATACTGTATGATTTAATCTATATGGTATCCTAGAAAAGGCAGAACTACAGAGACCATACAAGGCTTAGTGGTTGTTTGGGCTTAGAAGGAGCGAAGAATTAATACATGGGCTGCAGAAGAGTGTTAAGGCACTGAAACTGCTGAATGATATTACAGTGCATATATATCATTACACATTTGTTGATAGAATGTACAATGCCAGCTATTGAATGTTAATGCATTCAGGTGAATAATATGTTCAGGTAGACTCAGGGGCTACAGAAGCCATGACTGTGGTGGGGGAGACACATGAGGAGGCTCAGGTGAACAGGAGCTCTCTGCGTTTGCCACTTAGTTTTGCTGTGAACCTAAAAGTGCTATAAAAATGTAGTCTAATAAACTCTAGTCTAATAAAAATTTAAAAATGTTTTCTATTGAGAGTTCAGCAAGTGTTATCATTTCATTTGCTCCTCTTGGGTCAGTAATTTTTGGAATTTTGAACTTTTAACTTTGATTTTGAACTTCAAATTTTAACATGATAGGAATGAGCAGTTGATGAATGTTTTCAAATCTTCTAATGATAGCATTTTGGAGATTTACTATTTGTAAACACTATGTAGTTATCAATTTCCTTAATATCTTGCTTTTAATGTTCAAGAGTTAGGACAGCATCCCAAGTATCTGTGTGTAAATTCAAGTGGGAAATATGTTTGTTTTAAAGAGTATAGAATAACTAAAGTGAACTTTGATACACTTCACATATAAAATCTACATAGTATTGTGAAAAACAAGAAAGATTGTTTATGTATAGAAATGTTAACATTAAGGCTACCAATCATAATAATAGTTAAATCTGAGCAACAGTACTTAGTATTTCAGCTCTGAGAAGTTACTTTTGATTTCTTATAGTCACTTGAATGTGTCCTTGTAAAACATGTTCTGTGAAATTCAGATCTGACCCTAGATAACTTCTAGAATCTTCTTCCATCATCAGGGATTTATGGGTTAACACTTTAGGATTAGAGGGTCTCCCTGATTTAGGATGTCCTGAACTACAATTTCTGATCTCTGCAGTGATGCCAGGAGCCAGATTCAGTAGAAAATTTGCTTTGAAATCTGATGTTTTCCAGGGCTAGTGGTAGGTGTCCAATCTTCCGACCATGAGAGTGTGATAAAAAAGGTGCCCACCGGTACACCGTGTTGCTGGGCTGTGATTCTCCAGAGTTAGGTGTACTACGTGCCTTGTCAACTTATGATTTGTTCAGGAGCATATGCAATTTGTATCTGAAAGATTTAAGTATTTTAAGCTACCTATATATCCACCAGAGGATGGGAAGCAGTGGGCATAGCTACACTTCCTCTGAATGTGAGAGAAGAATCTCTTCTACCACCTTGTTAAGTGCTCATTCGTTAAGTACTCTATCTGAAGGTGTGAAGAAAGTGGTAATGCAATATTTAAAATGTTTGGTGAGGTGGTCCAAAGTGGGCAAGTGAAAACCAAGAAGAGAAAATAAGCCCTTCACAGAAGCACCAAGGTATTACCTGAAACAGTGTAGAAAAAGCAGAAACCCATGGCATAGGCTGAGTAGAGATGATATAACAAAGTGTTGGCTGCTTTTGAGAGGAGAATTCTGGGAGATAATCCCAGGTAAACTTCTTCAATGATTTAGACATGAAATAAAAGCATTCATAGGCATGTGAATATCACATCTACAGCAAATGTAGCCATGATGTACAGTTTGTGTGTAGGAACTAGTAGGTTAGGTAACCCCAGGGAAGGCTGGGGCAAAATGGAGAAAGTCCAAGAAATTCTAGGAAACTTGAATTTAACCTTGTAGGAGATACCTTTGTTAGGGAGACACTATCTTTATAAGGAATAGAATTTAATGCACAATGACATAAACGTATGAGTATTTATTTATTTATTTATTTATTTATTTATTTATTTATGTAGGCAGTAGTGGGGATTAAACCTAAGACCTTTGCACTAAAAACTATGCCCTCAACCTTTGTTTAATTTTTTTATTTTGAGACAGGATCTCACAAAGTCACTAACTTTCCCAGGATGGACTCAAACTTTCCATCCTAGTAGGACTAGAGATCTGTAGCACCATGCCTGGCTAAGAGAAGTTTAATTTCTGATGGTGTGTATCACACCTGCTAATGTTGGTTGTCAGCTTGATGGATGCAGAGCCCCCTGGAGAAGGATTTCATTTTCCTTCTGGTTTTCTTTTGTGAGGGGCTAGAGGGGTTGTTGGCAGCAACTATTAATGGAGCTAATTGTTAGCTCCACAGGTGAATTCCTGGCTGACTGAGCTGTTAGGAGGCAGGACGTGAAGGAAGACTCCTGAGGGCATGATCCTGGGGACTCTGTCTGTCCCAGCCCCTTCCTCTCAGGCTCTGTCCCCAGATGCGTGAGTTGGGTAGCTTTTCCTACACTATGGTGCTTCTGCCTGGAGCTGCTAGAGCAAGGACCAAAGCCTCTGAGTCTCTGATCCAAGTAAAGGCCTCCTTTGAATTCAAGACATCACCTATTCTTTGCCAGTGAGGAGAAAGCTACCCAAGTCCTAGCCTTTAGAGCAAAGTAGTGCTCATTCCAGCAGCCATTCATGGCTCAGACTGACCTGTACTCCTCCATCTTCAACTTGTGGCTTTGGAGGACAACACTACAGTAGGCAGCAGTAACAGTGTGGAGACTGCATTAGGGAGGACAAGAAGTGACAAATACGTTCTGTGGCTGATCTGAATTGATAAAGCCACAGATAACCTCAAAGGGGCTGGAAAGCAGCATGGTTGTTTGTCTAGGAAGGAAAGGAAATGCATATGGGTTGACCTGTCTGGGTTTACCTTAGAGTAGAATCAGTCCTTTTGTTCTGTTTTGCTTCTGAGATGGGGGTCTCACTATGTTGTCCTGACTGGCCTTAAACCAAGTCTCCCTGCCCTAGCTTCCCAAGTAGTTAGAATTCAGATTTTCTTTATAAAGAAATAATGCTAGGAAATAAACCTTGGAAAAAGGTGTCCTGGAATGAGGCATAGTATCTTGAAGCCTTAAGAGAGATCTGGTCCTAGAATATTTTAGGAACTCAAGTTAATGAAATATGACAGCTTGGAGCAAGGCCTTGTAAGTAGTGTTGGAAAGGTACAATTCCAGGAGTTTGGGAAGGATGTGGGGAGCTTGGGAAGGATTGAGGCGCTGCCTGATCCCAGGAGGGTCATGTGTGTGATGTCACTGAGCATGTTCTATAGATTGTTGGAAGCATGAGAAGTTGCTCTCAGTGAGGGCGTGAGTCAGGGACTTAGTAGGATGACAGCTTTAATATCTGGACTTTATGCCGAGAGTAAGGAAGTTTACATTGGGTAGTTAACTCAACAGGGGGTAAGCAACAAGAACAGAAATGTGTCTTGAGTCCTAGCTCAGCAGATCAGCATGACCTCATCACCAAGCTGGCTGTGTCCATGTCACCGAGGACCCTTGCTCACAGGGTTGGCCAGAGACGAGGGTTGAATGACAGGAGCCTCACTAACTCTGAGACAGTCTCACAGACCATACTATCCATACTATCTGTCATTTCCTGGGAGTCTGTCCAAAACAGCCTCTAGTCATGTTGTCTGTTCAGCTAAGTGTAAGAAAAACACTGTGATCTCTGAATAGGTTGACCATTTTAAAAGTCTTTACAAATTATTTATTTAGATGTGTTGCCTCTTTTTCTCACCTCTGTAAAAGTCTGGGGCCCCAGTAGGACGTGTAGCATGCCCTGTCATCACCACCTCCAGGCCTAGGACATTCCATATTGGCCAACAGACTTGTTTGCTTTGCTCCGACCATTTCAAAAACCACCCTTCCTCTTTAGAGCTGTTCTTTTTATTGTTTCAAATGCTAATGATTCAGTCATGAAGACACTTATTCCAAATGCATCAACAAAACTAATTGTAGAATCTTTAGTTTAAGACACTGGTTAAAATCACAGCTATAGAATGACCTGGAACTAAAGTCTCTGTCTTGACAATGTGGCTATATTTTCCTAAATGAAATCAATCATGCTGAGTTACTTTTCTGTGAATATAGGAATAAGCTAGTTTGAACACAAATAGGTCTAAACAGTTTAAATGTTTTTGTGTATATGCATTTGTGTGTGTGTGTGTGTGTGTGTGTGTGTGTGTGTGTAGAAGGCAGTGCAGAGAATGATAAGCACTTGTGCAGCTAAAATGACTACACAAGTTGCATGTTTGGCTAGAGCCACAGTTTTTAGCTCTGAAAATGAGATTCTGAAGGATCAAAACGAAGCTTTTGTTCCTCATCAAGCCATTGTATGGTGTGTGCTCCATGCCCTGGTGACAGCTGCTTACTCTGCCTACCATGTGCTCATTTTCCATGGGGCACCATTAGCTGCAGAAAGTCTGGATTAAGATCCTTTCCATGGATGGTGAAATGGAGCTTTGGATCGTGAGTGGTAGATGACCTAACAGGATCACCAGTTAAGAGAGTCACCTGCTTGTTCCTTCAGAATCTCATTCTCAGGGCTGAAATTTTATTTGATATCATGGCCATATTGAAAAGATATAGAAATAAACATAGACATCCAAAAACAGAAATTGGTATATATATACCAGGCCTCTTGTGGTATTTTTTTTACTCTTTACTGTAATTTAATCTATAGTTTAGCATTCATGTAATTCCTGATTTAAAAAAAAAAACCTGATTGTTTAAAAGACATTAAAAGCTTATAATTTGCCTCATTGCTGTGAAGAAAAATTTACTTTCTTGAGTGACAACAGCTTTGTAAAAGTGTTGAAGAAGCAACATGAGAAACTGATATACAACTGGTATCCATTACAAGGATACCAAAGAATAAAGAAATCACTAAAAAGTCCATGGGAAAACTTCCTGAGATCATGTGAGGATGCATGGAGAGGCATACATTGTGTAGTACTATGGAGTACTTGGTATGGAATTTGCCATCGGATCATTTGAGCTTGAATTCTGTCTTTACAACATTGCTACAAGTATGTAGGTGGGGACCTTAATTAGATTTTGGTACCTCTGCTTCTCAACTAGCCCACAAATCATTTAGAGTAGCTTTGGCCTAAGACTTGGACTAAAATGAATGTTGGTTACCATTATTGTTGTAAATGTCATTATTCTCATTCTTACCTTTGTTATTAAAAAATTTCTCACCTACTATGTTCCCATATCAGAGGTATCTCATTTTCCATTCATTATTAAGATGCCATTTGATTTTGCAATTTGCCCATTATCTGATTTATTTTGCCACATCTTTGTTACTGTAAAGATAATTATTTTTACAAGTAGACACAAGAGATTGGTGGAGTCCATCCGTAGCAGTCTCAAGTGTCAAGAGAGTAGGTGGGACTCTTGTGCCTTGGGATCATTAGTTTACTTCTAGGTGTCCTGTCTATACCTGATTTTCACAGAGCAGGCTCACAACATCAGCACACAAGACGGGGAATCCAGAGTTGAATGTGTGTGACCTCTACAGTATCACCAGCTTGGAATTTAGTTGGCTGTACTGCTAGTACTTAGAGCATCCAAGGGGAAAAATTGCTCTTTAGTTCTCACAGGCTATAGTTAACTTCTTCTAGGATGTCTATGCTACCAAAGTAACCTCCCCAGAGGCGGATGATGTTGTCCTCCTAAGGATAAATTCTGGGCAGTGCTATGACAAAAACCATATCAAATACTCATAACATTTTAGAGCATGGGATTTCTTTTTGGACCCCCTGGGGATTAAGCCGCTGTAGGGCCAATTATTGTGCCAGGTAATGGTTAGCTTTCAATTAAAAATGCTTTTGATATTGAGATTTAAAAATCCCACAATTAGCTAACCTCATTTGGCATTGATTGTCTGGATTCTTTCCACCTAAAGTAATGTTTTATCTTCTCACTTCTCCTCCACTCAGGGCAGTTAGGTAAGAAAATAATGAAAGCTGTCTAGATTAGAAAGTAAGTAGTGAACTATCTATATTTGCAGATGATATTTACTTCCATATAGATTCATATTTAGAAATCCCAAAACAGTCCATCAAAAAATACTTCTAGATTCCAGTACAAATTCAACAAAATAAGTTATAAGATCAACTTACAGAGATGGAACAATGAGCAAACTAAACATGAAAGTAAACAGCTACTTTTATTTGCAATAACTTCAAAAGGAATAAGATACTTAGGAATACATTTACCAAACGAAGTATAAATTTATATTATGAACACTACAAACATTGTTGGAAGGAATTAAAGAAGGACACATAAGTGGAAAGACATGTTCATGAATTAGAAATTATAATACTCTTCAGATAGTGTTTTTTTTTTTTTTTTTTTTTGGCAGTACTGGGGATTGAACTCAGGACCTTGCCCTTGCCAGGCAAACAGTTATTCTACTGAGCCATCTCTCCAGCCCTCAGATAGTGTTTATCAAATGATCTCCAGGTACAAGACATCAGCTGTGAAAAGCCTCATGTGGTCTCTTCCCCACAGTCACTACTGTAGTTGACTTCCTCTTCTTTTGCATGTAGTAAGTATTTCAAACATTAGTAGTTTTGGCAAAAAATGAAATTGACAGATTGATTCTAAAAGTCAATGGAAATCCACAGGATGCATTCAACCTAGTGAAATGGCAAAGTTGGGAGACTCACATCTCAATTTCAGAGCCTACTGAAAATCTACAATAATCAGGACAGAATGGCATGGCATACAGGCTGACACACAGATGAGTGAAATTGGACTGGCAGTCTAGAAATCTATAATCAATGAACTTTTACTAAGGGTGGTGGAAAGATTCAGTGGAAAAGGAATATTTTTGAGAAATGGTGCTGGGAAACTGTATATTCACTAGATATGTGAAAGAGTACAGTTGAATCTCGACACACATCATGTACAAAAATTAACTGAAAATGAGTCAAAGATCTAAATATACAAAGAAAAACCTAAAAATCTTAGAAGAAAGTATAAGTGCAATCTTTCTAAAATTGAATTGAACAATAATTTCTTAGATATGACAACAAAGTATAATTGACTACAGAAACATACAGATAATTAAACTTCACCAAATTAAAAACTGTTGTATTTTAAAGAACAATATCAAAGAAACAAAAGAACAATGCATACAATGGGAGAATTTTCCCCCAAATTGTGTGTCTTGTAAGAAACTTGTACTTAGAATGTGTATATAAAGAACATCTACAACCAAATAGCAAAAGCAATAAACTCAATTTATAAATGGGCAGAAAATCTAAGTATAAATTTCATAAAATAAACACATGAAAGATGCTCAGTGTCTTTAGTCATTAGAGAAATAGTGAGATATCATTTCACATAAAGACAGTCATAACAATGAAGATGATAGCAATTGTTAGTAAAGGTTCAAAGCAATTGGATCACTCACTCACTGTTGGAGGAACATAAACTATGCAGGCAATTTGGAAAGAATTAATTTGAAAGTTTCTCAAACAGTTAAGCATAGGGATTACCAAATGATATGGCAATTCCAATTCCTAGGTATATACTTAAGGGACATGAAGATATAAGTCCACACGAACATTTGCACACTAATATTTATACCTGAATTATTCATGAATACCCATTAACTGATGAGTGGATGAATAAAATGGTGAATATCCATGTATATCCACTTACTAGAAAGTATAAGTCAGTACCAAAAAGAAATGCAGTGCCAAAAAGAAGTGCAGTGACGTGTTACATTGCGGGTGAACCTGGCAACGAGGGAGTGACATTCGCCTATAATAAAGAACAACATATTGTATGATTCCACTGTTGTCAAATGTCCCCAAACAGGTGAAGATAAAGTGACGGAAAGCAGATTAATGTTCCCTGGGCCTGAGGGAGGGGATTGAGAGGTGAGGGGATGGACAATGGTAATGAACATGTTTTAAAATTTTGGCAACAGTTACACAACTCTATGATGATACTACAAATTTTTAAACTGCACATTTTAAGAGGGTAGATAGTATGGTATGTCACTTATATTTCTATAAAGCTAATATTTTTAAGTTGCTGATAATAAGTGACATTTACTTTGGTCAGAATAATACCCAGCAAGTCACTGCCCTTGATTTGGTGATGGAGCTGTCAGTTATCACATTGCTGCTATTCTGTGCCTGGGGCAAACTGCCCACCTTGTGGGCAGAGCTGGGGCCTCGGCTGGGTTCATTGGGAGCTTGTGGTCTGTACCCCATAGCATGGCAGCTTTCATGTTCGATAATGTGCTCCTATTTTGTCCTGTGTTGGAGCGCTGAACAGTAAAGTTTTGTGCTATGCAATTTATTACTTAAAATGCCAAATATATTGCAAAACATTGTTGAATTAATATTAACCCACATGCTGGGAAGGAAAGTGAATTGCAGGGTATAAGTGTAGCTATTTAAAAAGTTCGGTTGTAAATTGTCCAATATTGTGCTCTAGTTAAGAAAGTAGTAGACTAGCTTCATGTTGGTCCCTATGGACTTAGAGGCCATCAGCCCTCCAGATGAGGTGGGACTTCTAGATGGAGTGGCTCTCAGAACATCCTAAGAGAGTAAGGGGTGAAAGAACCCCAAAGGGTATTTAAATTCTGCTAGAAGAGGGCCAGCCAAATAGCTCAGCGGATTTGTTTTTTAATAAAAGAATGAGTATTTGTTTATTTATTGCAGTACCAGTGACTGAACTCAGGACTCTATGATTAAAGCACTTGTAAGCAGGCACAGGGCCTGGAGGCTTGACCCCTCCCCCTCTGGGCTGGCCCCCCACAGGGCACACTGAGCAGGCAACTGAGACTGGGTGGGCATGCCTGTAAATCCAACTCTCAGGAGGCTGTAAACAGGTGGATTACTATGAGTCTGATCTAGGAGTGAGACCCTGAACACCCTGTAGACTGTTCCCTAAAAATATAAAAACTGAATAAACAAATTCTGCTGGAAGAGAAGACTAGTATTTTTTATTTCCCATTTCTGATCTGTACAGAAGCCTAGCGCAGTGCCTGGGGAGTGCTGATGTTAAGACGTGAGAAAATTTTCATTCTTCGTTGTGTGTCTGTTTGCAGTTAGCCACTTCAGAGACAATAAGTTTTTATAAATGTCTGTTTTTGTTATCATGGACCCAGAGACTAGTTTTTACTTTTATGATATTTCTATAGTGTTTTTTTGTCAAAAGAATAAAAATGAGGTATACTTAAAAATTTTTTAAAAAAGTTAATGTGGGATTCAACCCTATAAGCAAAAATAAGAATTTTTTAATTGGTTGGAATGAAAATGTTGCAAGTGGCTTTTTAAAAAGAGTTCCATGAATATATCTGGACACACTATTTTTCACCCTTGCTCCATTTCTCACACACTGATCCTGACCATTAGCTATTCATTTCTTTAAACCCTTCAAATGTGGAAGGGCTTGTAGATTTTGAAGGATTGATCGCTTTTTTTCATCATTTAATTTTGTTTTAAATACTATTAGGAGTGGCAAGCCTATCAAATGTCCACTTGGAGTCAGGGATAAAAGCCATCCAACGAAAACAGAAAAAGCCCTGGGTAACACACACAACCTCTGGAGAGATGTGTGTGCTCACGTCCGGTTGTGACAGCCAGTCATGGAAGCAGAGTGCTTGCTGCCTTGGACGAGAAGGCTGGCTGCAGCTCGCTTGGAGCCCAGCGCTGGAGAAAGCTGTCCTAAGCTCCACCCTGAAGTGTGGTTGCCTTTGTCATTTTAATTGGTCTGTGTTTGTGAAGTGGGGCCTCTATTTACTTATAGCTTGGGGCTTGTGTTTACCAAGCCTGGTGGAGGCCAAGTGACAGGGCCCCTGCAAGCTCTCCGCTGTATCTTGAGGCACTTTTCTTTTCAGTATCTGTGCCTGTCTAATTCGTGAGCTTCTGTGAAGCAAGCACAGGAGGGTACAAGGCCTACAGGGAGGAATTACACCTAATTACTCAAATAATTGCTAGGCTGTTGCCTTCTTAGTCACTGAAAATAATTTCCAGGTCCCTGGCTTTTATAGATAGTCTTCTAGAGGCAGGAGGACACAGCCCCCTTTTTAACTCAACCCATTCACTCACAAAATCAGAACACTCGAGCTTGCAAAATTAATAAGCGCCACTTCCATTACATATATTTTAGGTTGTTGTTGCCGTGGCGATAAAGTCAGGACACTGAATCTCCTCTGCTGAGCCATTGTTACCATCCCTGGCCATCTGCTGCAGAGGAGTGATATTCCATCTCATTTGCATGATGACTGATATATGGGCGGTTTGGAAGGACATATGCCACAGCAATCATGTGATGAAAATTAAAGTGAAAGTTTTGGGCCCAGAGCCGAAAAAAATCTGTGTATGCGCATGAGGCTGTTGATGTGCAAATGTGAATCATATTGAGAAGGTCTGAATAGGGCGGCGTGACGTAAGGAGGGCTACGCACGCAGGTGCTTATCTCTAAGCAGTCAAAGGCGCTGGATGTCATATCATGGGAACTACCTTCCAAAGAAACAGCCTTAGTGTGTTCTTTCAGCACACAAGGGAGGACAGAGACATAAGTTTTGGAAATACACACAAAAAAGTAAGTTTAAAACTTTTCAGCGGTGTCCTTTCCACTCTGATGTTGAAACCACTCAGACAGGGCGCAAGTTTTCATGTCTGCAGTCATCGCAGTTACTTTTGTTTCTGGCAGGGGGTTGTGTGTGTGTGTGTGTGTGTGTGTGTGTTACCAGAGGCTGAAGTTCAGAAGGTTGTCTGATGTTGGCTTTGAACTTCTGTTTTTGGTTTCTTCTGTGTTGTGTACTTGCCATTATTTTAAATGTTATTTCTCTCTCTTTTGGAAAAAAAGGGTTATTGTATCTGTTTTGAAAAGGATTGCAGGATAAAATGTCATGTTGAAATTGCGTTTGTATTGGCTCAATAATGCCTTTGTTCATACACATATTTGAAATATGTAAATGTGAAACAGAATATTTGATAGGAGATGAGACTGAGTTACACTTGTTTTTGGTGCAGAAAAGTAAAGTAGAACTGATTTGTAAGATCACAAAAAATATCAGTGATGCCTCAAATTAGACATATTTCTAGAATTGAGATCTCAGTGAGGTTATTAACATAATTTTACACAAAAAGCCATTATTATAAAGAAGTTTCATATATTCTTTTTCTGAAAAATCAGAATTCTGAAATTAGCTATATGTAAGGTAAGGAGTTTGTGGGAAGTTCTTAAGAAACTTAAACTGGTCAGTATGGCATATATAATCCTATATTTAAATATTTAGGGCATTGAATACTAGCAGTCTCCTGAAAAAATGATAGTTTACTTTTGATAAATGTAGATGTCAGAAGGCTATTTTGAAAGTTAAAGAGTAATATTAGAAAAAGTTGAAGAATGAGAAAGACCTAATACCAACCTTGAAGAAAATTTTGCAGAAGGATCATTTCAGTGAAATATTTCTTAGTGACAGAGAAAAATTGCAAATACCTTGATAAGTAGCACTTTGGCTCACACTCCTTTTGTCTTAGCAGTGCATTAAAGACACTGGCAGCAATATATATAAGAATAAGCAAAGTTTTCTAAAGAAGTATAATGATCTTTTTCCATTTGTAGAGGACAAAGCAGCTCATGGGAGAAGTGTGTAACAGAACTTCTTCAGTTTTGATTTTTTATCAGAAAAGTGGTATATTTCAGGAAAAGTTAGACCGAATTACTTACACAATAAGTAACACTACAGATCAAACACTTTAAAAAGAAAAAAAATTATGAGGAATTCTTGAATATAACTATGTGCACTCTCTTTACGAAGGGGGGTAATCAGTCTTAGGGGAATAATCAAGCTCAGAATCTAAAAGAGGATGAAAATTATACTTTTCCTAACTTTGCTTTTATTTTTTTTCTTGCAAATATCATCTTCAGAGTTCCTACTTTTGTGTTGGTAATGTAAGACTACCAGTGTTCTTTTTTCTCCTTCTTCTAAATATTCAATTACTCAGGGATGATTATTATGTGGCCTTCTTAGTTTACTAGGATATTAGATTAATATAGATTTCTTGTGCCAAATTAGCGGAAATCACTGTTTCACATAAGAGTGATTCACCCTTTTTTTAGTCATATTTATGTTACAGCAGGAGCATCATTTTAAGCTTAAAAGCTTTTATATGTTAAATTTGGGTACACTGCACCTCAGAGAGCATGGGGTGTGTGTATTCAATTTATTTCAAAGTGCATTGGAACTTTTATGAGATTCTAATTTAGTTATTTTAAAGGAGATTATTTTTGAGTGGCTGTTCCTATTGCACTGTAGTATCATCATTTGAAATTTTGTGATTGTTCTTTAATAACTCCAAAATTCTTTTTTTTTTTCCAAAAGTTGGAGCTGTCCATGGTAGCTTGATCCTTAAAAGTTAACTGTTATAAAAGGCATATCTACATACTCGGGGTAATCAGATTTATCACCATTTTTAAAGGTCAGGATTAAATTCTTATCAAATAAATTAACCTGGAAGATACAGCAGTTATTTGCTGAGAGTGTGACAATCTTAACTCTTAGAGCTAAGTTGCAGAACTTTAAACTTTCATAATGTCAGTGAGTGGCCTTGGTTACAGCTTTACTCTATTTGTATGTTAATAAACAAAATCATAGCTATCAAAAATATAACTCTTTGTGTTGACATTAGTGCCAAAGCACAGAGCAAATAATCTCTATGGTAGTCGAGCAATGTGAACAAACATCGAAAAACTGTAACTTGTGTGACTTTATTGTTCTTGAAATTAATTCTTGTCCTTATGTGACCTACCATGTCTGCTATAGAAATCCAAAAGATCATAATTGTTTGATATGAAATGCAAAAAGAATAGTTAAATTGAAAGTTTAACATCATGAAATTCAAAATCCCAAGCGGTATATAAACATTAAAAGAAACTTTGGACTGCTAATCCTAGGAAATGAGTTTTATGGATTGAATTCAACAAGGCTTCAGAAATGGTTCCATCTGCTGCCTAGCAGCTGGTGAAAGGATAAATTTAATTCATTAATTCATTTGGAAAAAAGGATCCAAGTAGTAAAGACTTCATTGCTCATAATGCATATAGGTGAAAACAAACTGAAATCTGCTTCATTTGATCACCCTCGATAATGTGCTACGTCGTCATACCTTTTGGGTGAAGGACCTTGGGACTGGGTCATTCCGAGGTTGATATTTTTATGACAATAACCAATCATTTCCTATCATTTTGATGATTAAAAAAGCTCAGGGAAATTTAAAGTTTTAGCATTTAATCTAGAGAGCTATAGGCATTAGAAAATTGTGCGCTTCTCATTTTATTTAACTACGTATGGGAGATAGTGTATATATCTATGATTATAATATGCACATATATGTACATATATATTTACATACAAATATATTGTGAAGATGCATATTTGACTTCAATGATATCTTTGACTTCAGTGACATATTTATACTAGGCAATCATCCTCCATTATTTGCTGAAATACTCAAAATTGCTTATTATTTACCATTAATATAAGTAAACAAATTTATATTTACTCAAATGTTACATGATTCAAATAGCACCAGTTTCATTTTCTCTTTTCTGCACTTCATGTTCTTTTCCACCCATATCCTGCAGAGGGCTTCAAAAGATTAAAAAGTTGTACCTGAAGCAGTCTTTTCCCTTACTCTCTGCCATGCTATTTATTTTGGCATAAGCAGATAAAATCCATAAGACACAGAGGGGGGAACATTTAATTGGCTGAATTGTACAGGATACTTTCACATCTTTATATAAATATAATGGAAGCTTGAGGCCACATTTATTAGTTGCTTACATTCAATCAGTGTAAGAAGGTATTAGAAAGTTGATATTGCAGTTCTTTAACTTACAGTCATGTTGGTGGAGTTTTGTAGCTGCTAGCATTTTTACGAGAGTGAGGTAGGCTTGCCTTGGAAGGACAGTATGTACTCCACTTTTGCTGAGAAGGTGAACATTTCCTAGTTGCCAGTTAATTGATCTGCGATAGAGATAAGAACATCCCGGAGAAAAAGGCTGCCTCCGTAGCCACTGTCCATTTAAGCCCTTCTTTTTTGGATAATGATTTCATGAATGATGTTTTGACTTTTCTTTCTCTGTAGCCCAAAGCTCACTGTGCTAGGTTTGTTGGACTTACCAAAAAGGTTCTCTTTGCACCCTGTGGGCCGGGTTAAGAATCCGGGCTTATGCATTCACTTGTGCTGTTGCATTGTTTAGACAGCTTTGGTTTAGTTTTGATCTTTTTTTTTTTTTTTTTTTTGCCTTTGAGGCTCTTCCACAGTGTCAGCTGCTGACTGATAGTAGGAAAACGGCCTCATGGTGTGAATGAAAGGGACCTAGCGGTTGGTAAACAGAGATAAGGAATAAATAGAGCACAGGCAAAAGGAGATAGTTCTGTGGGGGCCCAGATTGCTGCCAGTCTGTTCAAGGGAGATGCAGAGCCTGTCCTTTTCCCAGATTAAATTAGTGTACGAAGTCTCCAGTGACCTCGTCCCCTTTCTCCCCACACTCTTTAGCCAAGCTGAACAGCCTCTGCTGTAAAGTATTCATTTTATCCAGGGACAAGCTGGACAATAGAACTCTCCCTGATACTTATGGACAGCTGTCTTCATTCATGGTGTGCTCAGCATTTCATTTTTCATAGGAGTTAAAAGGTTTTCTTTCTTTTTTTTTTTTTTTTTACCTTGGAACTCAAAGGGGGCTGCAATGTAACTTTGCCAGTTGTGAAACTGCTTGGGCAGGGGGCAGGACCAGGGGTGGGGGCAAGCGAGCAACAAGGGGAGAGTGCTCAGGAGAGCAAGTATTTTTTGTTGTTGTTGTTGTTGTTGTTGTTGTTGTGCTTACTATAATTAAACAAAGAAATGTAATTTAAAAACTGGGTTACTTGTTGAGAGGAAATATCTTTGATCCTGAAAGTTTCCTAAAATTAAGCTCATCAGGGCAAAGTAGACTATTTATCTTTCCCTCTCTGCCCTCCGTGTGGCTAAATATCCATGCATTTTATTACCTGTGCATAAGCACAAGTAAACATTATGCCTGTAAGATACTTCAGTAGTCCAATTTTTTTTTTATTTTTTTAGTGATTTACTGCAAATATATTCAGCATTTGACTGATTAAATAGACCTTCGGCAACCTTGAGGGTCACTGTGTAGAGTGTACATAGAAAATGCAGCGGCCCATTGTGCCCTGGCAGCTAATGAGATTGGTCGTTAAGTAAATGACACAAAGCCTACAAAAAAAGCTTACAGCTCACTAGAGTATCACAGAGTGTCCCCGCACACCACACAACGACACAAACACTGGACTAACCTAGCCCACCCTGCTTTATTCTACATCACTGCTTCCCTGATGTCAGCGTGAGAGGCAGAACAAAGACTAGGAGAAACCGGTAAGTCAGTCTGGCAATTAAGCCCTAGGGAGACAGTGGAACAAATCTTAGCCTGACGCTGGGGCCGCAAGTCCGTCGTTTCTCGACAAGTAGGTCAGGATGAAGGGATTTTGCTCTCACTTCTGGAAATATTGCTTCAGGGATCTGTGGTCTTGGTCTGTTGTGGTTGTTGTTTTCTTTTGCCATTTCACAAAAGTTTGTAAATTTCCAAAGTCAGGTAGACCTGGAAAGACAGTGAGCAGGAATCTGTGAGGTTGGCTGTCAGCTAGAGGAATGGTGCTTTCACAAATATCTGCCATGCAGGTGTATGTGCAGGTTTGAAAACTTTCAAATGCATGAGGCAACTTTAGTTTATCCTACTGCTTCTAAAAGGTAATGAAAATGCAGGGTATGAATATGCACAGTGAAGTTCATTCGGGATGAAATAAAATTGTCCTAGCACTTCGTGTGCATTTATATGGGATAACCATTTCCTCTATCAGTATCTTAAAAATCAATCAATCAACCACAACAAAACAAGAAAATAAAGCTCCTCTCTTCCTGGTGTATTTCAGTTCTCTTGAATCTGGAAATAAAATCATTGCTGAGCCTGTAATACTGAATAGGATTAGTGGTTCTTTCCTTGCTGTACTTGGGGGAAAATCAAAGCTATCTGACACGGAAGCAGAGCTTTCCTTTGGAAAAAAAAATGCATTTGCAGTATAGAAGTGTAACATTGCAGGATCCTTTCAGAGAAATATGGCAGCAGGAAGTTGCCAGAAAGTCTTATTTGCCTTGTTGAAATGTCTGCCTGCCTTAGGTGTGTGTATGCAGAGGATGCTTAGTTCAAGAGAGGATGATTTTGTTAGAAGATATTCAGGTAAATTAAATGTTTTACTCTAAGAACTGTCAGCTTAAGTGGGTTGTCAATGGCTTAATAAACTCTTGACATTCTCATTGAAAACATTAAAGAAGTATTGTTCACATAAGTGTGGTATTATAAAATAGATGTATTCATAATACCAGTGTCAAGACTCAATTTTTAAAGGCACTGTCATTTAACATTAGAACACATGTTAGAATCATGTGTTCAAGGATTAAAACTCTAGAGTATATAGAAATAAGCTTGACAACTTGCATTATTTATGTGAAATATTTATGTAAGGATATAGAAATATTTTGATATAGAATAAATAGGTCGTTAATATTCATGAGAATCATGATATAGGTTTGTGCAGTGGTCTGACCCATCACAGGTCACTCACTCCTTTTCTGCTTTTGTCTTGAAGTACTTTTCTTCTTTCAGATATCTTCCCAATGTTCCTGTCATTTATGTAATCCTTTAGGACTAGGTGTGTGTGTTTGAAAAAACACAGTATGTAATAAGATGTATTTTGCACTCTAAGGACGCTTTTCATAGTAACCAGTATTTAGAAGGAAATACATTTCCTGAAGAGGGTACTATAATAATGCCTTGTTGATTTCAAGGGAAATATAGGTAGGGAAGATATATTTTGATTTTACTAAACTGAGATTTTTTACTAAGATGCCATTTATCCTTGTGTCCTTCCTATGGTAGGACTCCTGGAAAAAGCAAGCCATCTGCACATGGCTACAATTGCTACCTAGAAATTTTACTCTAGGGCAGACTTATGCAACTAGTTTGTCCTTTCAGGCATATATATATATATATATATATATATATATATATATATATATATGTTTTTGTTCTGTGCTGAGCATTTGCAATTTGAATCTCGTGAGTCACAGTTTCTTTTCTGCAGCTATAATGTTCAGCCTGCCTGTGCAGGAGTGAGCGTTTCAGAAGGCGGGCGGCGCTCCTGGAGCTGTGCACCCCCACTCTCACCACACAGCAAAGGGCGTGCTCATTTCACTGAACTCTGTAAGTTGCGTCTCTGTGGATGAAACTGAGCGAACTTACTTTCACAGAAATGTAACTGGCATTCTTCAAAGCAAAGCAGAGTCGTGTTGAAATTAAGACCAGGGGACACCAATCATGACTTTTGGTTTAAACTTGTTTCTGCCAGTACCGGTCTTTCATTTGGAACCTTTTTTTTTTTTTTTTTTTTTTTTTCAATTTAATGAAGAAACCCCTTCTGATTTTATCTGTTGTATAGTCCCCCTTTTTAACAAATTTGAAGAACTTCATTTCTGTGGAAAGAGGAAATTTTATATGACTGAACTTTTACATCAGTTTGCATATTTAATAAATGAATATAAACCCATTCAGTTCAAAAGGTGTTAGGAGGTGCTGTGTGCCATGTAGGGACTTCCTGCGTGCTGGGCACTCACTGTCCAGGGCAAGAGGTAAAGTACTGCCGAGGGAATAAAGCAGTGACAGGTGCAAGGGACAGAAGGGCACACGAGAATGTTCGATAGTGCTGTCTCGAGTTTGTCATATGTCGAACCTGGATCATCCGTTCAGTCTGCGACCCTGGATAAGTTCCGATGTGTCTCAGGGCCGGAGTTTTGCACTCTGTTTCGTAGGGTTGCGGCTTGGCGGGTGCACCAAGCCCTTGGCGTTTTGTTTGGGGTTTTTAACTTGAACTTTGAGTTTGAAGCAGTAAGTGGACACACCACTGTCATGTTACATGCTTCTCATGTGCTTGCTTCCATCAACTCAGAACTTTTTCTTCTTTTCACTTTCAGAGCCCAAATTTTGTGAGATCCCTTGAAGGATTGTGTCAATTCCATTTTATGTGACTGCATGCTCATGTCAAGTTTAAGGTAATGTGCTAAAAATATTGAAGGCATTATTAAGCACACATGATTAAATAGATAATACATATAGCTTTATATATATATATATGTATATAGTTTTATTAGTAGCTATCAAAAGACTATATTAGAATTCTATTCTACTTCATCTTAAACTTTCTGTAGGCAGAGATATTTAATTTCCTTTACCTTAGAAATGAAATAGCTATAATTTAAATAATTACTCCAAAGTTCTTTAACTATTGAGTTTTAAAAAATATTTTTATTAATAATTTTGCTTTTTGTAACTGAGTTATTTAAAATAAGTTTTTGGCTTAGAATTTTTCTTTTTTGCATTGAAATGGCAAATTAAGTATACCTTTATCTTCCTAAAAACATTATTATTCTAAATATTTTATGTATTTTATAATCTACTTAAAAAGTTTACCTACCTGAATATTTTGTCTTTAAAATTTCATCCCTGTGAATTAAGAGATTTAGAATTTCCTTACAACCATGTAGATTTTGTTTTGTCAAATGTTGCATTATATAAGTTATTAGACAAGAATTCATTATCCTTTTTTCTGGTTTAACTCTTTATATTTGGATTATGGGAATAATTGTTCTAATAGGCTTTGATCTGTATATTTAAACTGTGACTTCAAGAGACTGCTGATGAAAAGAGTATCTGATCTTATATGTTTTTTGTCTACAAGAAAATTTTATCAGCTCATTATAATGCCAATACTTTCAAAGGTTTATTCGTAACTTATTTACATCATTATGTAGAATCAACTTAATAGAATAACAGCTTTTTAGGCCAGCGAAGTTTTCGTGATTTATAGTATAAACACATTTCTAAATGTCTAACTTGAATCCTTAAAATTTTAACTTGTAGTTTTCTGGGCTGAAATATATATATTAATTTAAACTATTCTAATGAAGAGTCATACCTGATTATTCCAGGAAATGCATTGATTTGCTATTTTGTAAAATAATCTGAATATTTTTGTGATACACTTTCTTGACTTCTTCCAAAATTTAAAAGTTGCATACCTACTTCAACTGAATTTTTCTAAAATTTAAGGATATCCTTCTGCAGGGAGTCCGGCTAAGGGCCAGTACCCAAAACTTTACCCCATCCTTTCATCAGATGTGCTGCTTGTGTACCCAGGCTCTGTCTGTACTCCTGCTCACGCTTGGCTTGAGACCCAACTTAGTTACTGCCACTTCTAACACTATGAAGAAGTCAATCAAAATGCAATTGCTAATTTTTAAATAGACTAACTAATATCTCCATTCATCAATATAGACTTCAAAGAATATTTGAAAAAGAAAGGCTTTTGTTAGTGAAAACAATTTGCAAAAGAACACCAGGAGCTAGGAGGATGCATGGACTATTTGCTGGTTTCTGTGCTCTCCTTGGTGCGATTTAGAACAGAGATATTTACCACACTAAATCTGCCCCTTTTAAATGACAAACAAGGATAGGGAATTAGTCTTCACATTTTCACTCTGAAGGGTGAAAATGAGGTGAGGATGAAATGTGCTTCTGAAGAAAATGAAATTAGGAAAGACTGAGGCTCTCAATATGCTTAGTCTAGAAAAAGGGCAAAAATGAGGGTACACAGCCTGTTATATCTAAAGCCCTTCATCTTTTTGTGTGTGAAAGATGCCCGTGACTACCAAAAGGGTTAAAGAAAATGCATTCTGTTGCATCTGCTTACTAAATCCCTTACTTTAGTAGAAATTCAAATTTTGTAAAGATTATTCGTTTTATTGATGCATATAATTATAATCACAAGCCATCTGCTGATTTGGCAGGCATGGTTAAAATTCTCTAACTCTCATAACCTTTCAAGTACAGTGCCCTTGGGACTCTATTTCACTTTTATATTTTGGAAAACATGTAGGGACAAATCAGGGCGGTCATCTGCAGAATGTCAGGCCCGGTGAAATGAGAGAATGGAGATCAGGGCTGCTGCTTGGGTTGTTCTTAATGTTAAGGGAAGTTCATTCTCTTTTCTTTTTCCTCTTCTGCTTCTGACTTCATGAAGGATTATCCTAGCTGCTAGGATATATTTGGGATTTTTTTTCCTAGAGATTACAGCTCTGTCCTTCTACGCCCGAAAGGCAGGTTCCAAAGCTAACCAACAAGAGCACACAAAAGCCTTCCCCAGGTATTGCTTACATTGCTTTTTACAGATAAATTCTGTGTATTTTAGTTAGAACTTCTAAACCAATGAGCTATTCCACTGTTTTTATTTTTCTGATCTAGCTTCAGTTGAATAACCTTCCAGCCTAGATTTCAAACTAGTAAAACAGTTTGCACATTTTGACACAGACATTTTAATTTAAAAGTCAAAGTTCTCAGCACTGTTTTTTATTTATTTATTTATTTATTTGTGGGGGGTGAAATCATATACCGACTGGGTTCCCATGGTCAATGGCATTGTGTGCCCTTCTTTCCTAACAGAGCCACTTGCTGTTTGATCAAGTTCTGTGCTGGATGTACTTGCTTCCTGGGGAATGTTTCTACCATAATCAAATCTCTTTACCAGGGGCCAGGGAGATGGCTCAGTGGAATAAGTGCTTCCCTGTTCAATCCCTAGTTCCACCAAACAAACAAACAAACAAAAAACCTCAAACCTCATCACTAATAGGATGCCAAGGGTCAGGTGTCACAGACTAGAGTTATTATGAAGGACATATCACTAAGAAATGAAATGAAGTGGAAAAGAATTTAGAAAAGCCAGAAGCCCCTACCTAGGACTTGGCTTTTTCACATCTCTCTCCCTCTCTCTCTCTCTCTCTCTCTCTCTCTCTCTCTCTCTCTCTCTCTGTCTCTGTCTCTGTCTCTCTCTCTCTCTCTCACACACACACACACAGCCAACCTACGAAACCATCAACTAAATACTATTTCCTTTAAAAGAACACTTCATTGCACCAATATTATACATGTAAAATGTTTTACAGCAATGATGTAATTTGAATATGCTTCCTATGTCACCAGTATGACAGAGACCTCAGCCCAAATGTTTTTTCTCTCTTTCTTTTCTTTTTCTTTGTATTTAGTACAGAGTCCACAGGGTCTCATTACACAGACTGGATTCTTAGTGATTCTCCTGTTTGCAGCCTCCCAAGCACTGGGATTATAGGCGTGCACCACCACACCCAGTCTCAATCGCCATCTCAGCACGCCCTGGGGGTGAGCCTGGCACAGCACATTGGGGATCAAACCGTGGTCCCTGCATCTACTTAAGCAGATGCTTTAATCCCCTGAGCTGTCTGGAGGCCCATAAACCCAAATTTGATTGCAAGAACTATGTTCTTGGTCTCTTCCTGTGTTGTGCAGGTCCTGGAAACAAGTATAGGTAGAAAACCAGTGTCAAGAGCATAGCTGTCATTGGTAGGTGCCTGTAATCCCAGTGCTTGGGAGGCTGAAAACTGGATCACTATGAGTCTGATCTATGAGCCTGAACACCCTGTAGACCCTATACCAAATACATTTGAAAAAAGAACATAACTGTCAAGTAGCACAGAGCCACAGGTACACATGAGCTTCCTTAAAGTTAAATGTCACCTTGAAATTTGACCATCATGATGAAGTGACTTGACCAGTTTCCTTATTTTCCTTATCAGTATCATCTGTCGCATTAAGGGAAACCCCAGCATTGTTTTCATCCCCCCAAATTCTATAACTTTGCAAACATTTTATGATTAAAACATCTAATGAATTTGAAAAGCAGTTCAAAGACTGCATAAGCACCCATTGTACCTCTCAAATACATGTGTTTAGCAGGCCAATTAACCTTGATACAAGAACCACAGGACTTGAGCTCTGTGCTACCCATCAGATCAGAAGTTAAACATTTAGCCAAACAGCCAGAAAGCTTCCTTCTCTGAGTATAAACATAGATAATAAAGCAGCCGATAATTAATTTTTTTCCCTCTAAGTATTGTAGTGTCAAGTTGAAAACATTTTTCTAGAATAATGATAGTCATAAAATATAGAACATCACCTTTCTAAGTATTTTATAACTGTACATTTTTCTAATTCTCAAGATCACCACCACCACCACAATGGCATGTCACATGAAATGTAGTATCTGTCCCCATCCAGAGATAGGAAAGATGTGCCGGGTGGTGCCTCACACTTGCTGTGACTCAGAGCTGCACAGGGTATGAGTCCACCCAGTGCTGTGACCAGGGAGAGTCTGTGTGACCCCTCAGATTCTGTTTCTGTGCTTTCCTTTGGGGGCTTGGAAATGTCATTAGCATTTTACTTGAAAGAAAGCTTTGTGCTTTGAAAAAATGCTTGGAAACACAGATTACAGGTTACAAACATGTTTAGACATATTGTAGTATTTGTTTTTGTACTTTCCTTCTTAATTAGGCAGTTTCTATTACAATACTCATATAGTTTCCTTAAATTATTATAGAAGATTAACCTGGGAGCACTTGTTAATGTTTTGCAAATACCACATTGAGAGTACAAAAATAAGTAAAAAGAGTCAAGTCAATTCTAAAAATCCTTTAGAATTGAAATTGTAATTAAAATTATTTTATCTTTGTCAATACCTAGAGGAGACCTGTTGTGTGGAAGAGGTTGGTTGAGGCTGTTGACCTGGACCTTGTGGAGTCATCGGTGATAGCCATTGGCTTGGATAACTAGGGGGATAGTTAATGAAGACAGACAATTTAGAATGAAGAGGTCAAATGGAGGAAATGCATAAGTGTTTGATGAAAAAAGAGAGAATATAAGAATAAAAATTTCATTCCCCATATTATATCTGTTCTATATAGACATCAAATCAAGTTCACAAGTTTAAAATATTGTGAACTTGTATAGCTGGATTAAAATGTTGCTTGTGCTTTTCATGTATTATGGTGCCCAGGAAAGTGAAGTAAAGAAAACACAAATAGCAGAGTAAGGAAATTGGGAATAGGTTTTTCAGGCTCTGTACAGTCAGCCAGCTAAGAACCATTCATGTGTCTGGAGGTTTTCTGAAGTATAGAGGATGAATAGAAGCAAAGCAGCTGCCCCTTCAGCTCCTTGACAGTTGAAGTAGAGCAAAGTGACTCAGGCGGCCCTTGTGACTTAGTTAGGGCATTGTCCACGTGACGTCCAGGTGAAGTTGAAGCAGGGTGTTGCCACATAGGGCTCTACTCTGCTGTTCAACCTTAAGGCGTGGGACCAGGGCACCTCACCGAGTATAGCCAATTCTGTTTATCTTCTAAAGGATGACCACCTCAATTCACAGGTAGCTTCAGGGAAACTGCATAGACGAGGGATTTAAAACATCATAAGTCCAGGATGCAGATGACTGGGTAGGGTGTCAGGGAGCACACTCACCTAATGTGCTGAATCCTTGAGATTGATCTTTAGAGATAAAAATGTCTTGTATCTGGTTACAAACTCATTGAGAGTCTACTGTACTCCAGCAACCATGCTCAGCAGTAGGAATCAGATGTGAGCAGCCAAGGAGTTCACCAGAGTGGGCAGCGCAAGCAGGTGAGCATCAGTAGAGCAGGACCTGTCCTCTGGAGGAGGCTGGTCCAGGACGCAGACCCAAAAAGCCCTGGAGTCATAAATGGCAACCCTTTAGATTACACATCTAGGTTAATGGATAACCAAGATAGGCAATTTAAAAGGAAGAGATTAATTAGGGGAAAAGATGCTGGACTCTTGTACACACTGAAATTTAAGGCAACTTTATGGTGATGTTGTATATACAGCTGGTCCACTGGGTGGGAAGTTCAAGGGTGAGATCCAGGATGATGAGTTGAGCATTGGGATATGGTTACCAAGGGAAATGTACGGAGTGAAAAAAGATCCAAAAAGGAGAGTGCAGGAAACAGCAATGCTAAATGAGGAGAGGAAGTTGATGCAACAACAACAAAGATAATTTAGAGAAGGCCATAAAAGCCAGGAATATTATGAAAACAGATGATACAGCTTCTCAAGAAGACTGGGTAATAGTGTTAGTTGCTTAAAAAGTGAAAGTTCAACAGGATTTAATATTTCAATGGGGTCTTGCTGGTGCCCTTAGGCACCAGCAACTTTGTGGGAATCAGGGCTTGGAAGTCAGATGGTCATGACTTGTACTGGGACAGAAAGAGAAGGGAAAAAAAAAGAAAAGGTCAGGGAATTTTAACAAGTTTGACTTGAAATATGGCCAGCAATCCAGGGAGGAAAAATATGTTTATATACTGAGAAGAAAGAACCAGAAGAGACAAGAAGTTGAAAAGTTTGAAAAGATAGAAGGAAATGAAGAAAAAGAAAAGCAAAGTAGAGCTGGCCTGATAGCTCAGAGGACTAAAGCACCTGCTTAGGCAGAGCACAGTGGCCCGGGCTCGATTCCCGGCGTGCTGCGCCAGGCCCGCGCTGGGGCACGCTGAGATGGCGATTGAGATCGGGCCTGGTTGTGCACCTATAATCCCAGCAGTGGTGGTGCTGAGAACAGGATACTCACCATGGGTCTGATCTACATAATGAGACCCTGTACACCCCATAGACCCTTCCCTAAGAAAATACAAAAAGAAAAGGAAAGAAAGCAATGGTGGCCTCCGCCTGCTCCAGCAGAGGAGAGGAGGGACTGTCCATGTGGGAGATAGCTCTGCGTGTGGAAGGGTGACTTGGTCTCACTGTTCAGTTGATTGCCTCAGAGTAGCCTGCAAAATGAAATAGCGAAATTCTCTATTGACTTGGGGTAAAGTGGCTTTAAAGTTTAAGTCCCTTGAACATGTTCATTTGTATTAATTATTACAGTTGGATTTTATTACATAGCAAAGATTCCCTCTAACTCCAAAATTTGATTTGTAATTGATATTGACACAGAAACTCAGAAGGCAACACAAGGAAACTGAAGGCCTGTGGGACACAGGGGTCTTCCTCTTGGATCTGAACTGTCTTAAAAGTTTCAGGTCATTAGGAGGGCTAAAAGGAGAGGGGAGACCCCAGGGCTGGGGAGAGGATGCAGGAGACTGGGTTTTCTCCAGAGAGGCAGTGGGGAGCACTGAGACTGGGTGGGAGCAAAGAGTAGATATATTTCTGCTTGTAAGCCACTCATTTCTTGGTGTTTGGCTTCACACAGGATAGAACGTCATCTTCCAGCTCTCTCTTCACCTACACCACTACCCAGGATGGACTCCTCCTTTGCTCTGTTGACTTCTGCTTAAAACTGCTTTTCCCACTCCATGCCTCTGTTCCGAGCTATGCAAGAGCTTCCTGTCACATGTTCATAAAATGTGAACTTCTTACTGTGACCTGTATGGGTCTTTCCATTTTTAACCAGCTTACTGAAATCTAATTTCCATACGCTACACTTCACTCAATGAAAGTGTGTTCTGTGGCCTGTAGTCTATTCTTGGCTCACATCTATCACCATCCTCAGTTTAGAACATTTTTACTTCCCCAGAAAAATATCTGCACCTCTTATTCATTGTCCTCCAACCTAACGCTGTCTTCTCAGCTTTAGGCAGCAATGTCTACTTTGTTTTTACATTTCAGGTAGCTGAAATATACTAGTTATGGCCATCTGTGGCCTTCTTCTCTGACTCTAACATTTCCAAGGCTCATTTGTGTGTTAACACATGTTATTACAGCACCCCTTTCACTGCAGAATAATATTCCACCCATCAGATAGACAAGACCTTGTTTTCCATTCATTGGCTGAAAGATATTTAGATTGTTTCAAAGTTTTGGTTATGATGAATAGCAGCGCCATCAACATTTATGCACAGTTTCTCATGCAGACCCATGTTTCCATGTCTCTTAGTTATGTACCTAGCAGCCAAACTGTGATATATCTATGTTTCACTATTTGAGGAAATGCTGATGGCTTTCCCATGTGGGTGAACTATGTTGCATTTACTATAAGCAGAGTGCACCAAGTCTGATTTCTTGCCATCTTCGCTGTCTTGGATTAGTTCCATCTGAATAGGTGTGGATAGTCTCTCATTGTGGTTGTGATTTATAGTTCCCCAGTGGCAAAGAGCACTGAGCACCCTGTCATGTGCTTGTCAATCACCTGCAGAGCTTTGAAGAGAAGTCTTTTGCCCATTTTGTGTTAGTTTTTGTGGTTGTTGTGTAGTTGACACAGGGGGCCCTAACTGCTAGCATGCTGGCCCATGGGTCTCATAGTCTTTTTCAAATCCATGACAACCAGTATTCCTACCTTGATCTAATGCCTACATTATTTTCCATAGTATTGATTATTGCTTTGAATTGTGTGCACTGATAGGGCTCTTGGCTTTGAGTTCTTCTCCTATGTGAGTATAGTTTCTGTCTTGTCCCTTCCTGCCCCTCTGCTGCCCACCCCATGAGGGTGACAGGCTGCTGTGGTGGAACACATGGGCATTGTGGCCAGAGTCCAGTTCCCAGCAGATAGAAGGTCCTGGGTAAGGACATAGGTTCTCTGGTTTGATCTCCTCATTAAAAGACAGAAATAACTAATAGAAATAATTAATAAACAATTTGGAAGGAATATGAATGAACTGTCCTCCCAACCACAAGTTCTCTAAGGAACATCTCCGAGAGTTAGTCCCTGTCATCAATACACGGCCTCATCAGACTGGGTATTCTTGTGGAGCCCATAACTAGGGCTTCTGAGTAAGGACTGGGCTGCATGGGCACTGGAAAATTATCCCAAATGCTGCAATGCGCCTTCCTTCCCTGTGCTGTATGCAGTCCCACAGCTCTGGAGGGAAGTCCTGTTGCTGCCTGTTCTTCCAGGAGAGAAACCTGTTGATCAGGGAGTGTAAGTGCTATTCTGAGACCCCAGGAAGTATCAGAGTCCAGTTCAGACTCGGGTTGGCATTAGACAGAGTGTGTGATTCGACTGCACTGCCTTTGGAGGGCTTGCTGTCCGCTTTCATCCCCGCAGCATCTCTCTCCCCAGCATATCACTTTGTGGCACTGGGCACACTTCAGGGTCTCTTCCAACTCAGCGCACAGTACTGATGGGAAATCAGCGCTCTGTCTGGCCACATGATACAGCAGGTAGGTTCTCGTCACGCGAGCAAGCCAGCTGTGGGTCTCTCTGTGATTCCTCAAGGAGGACTTGCAGACGCACAGCTTGCCATGACCTTTAGGCAGAGCTACATGCAGGAAGAATGCCGCTCCGGACGTGGCTTGCTTGGTAGCTCTTCCTAATGGTGAGACTTTAATTCATTGTCTTTAAGCTGGAAATGATGATGTTAGTGCCTTGGATTGCTGCGTGGTGCAAGCAGGAGGATGTCGCTGGGCCAGTGCGTGAGTCACTTCTCAGTGCACACTTCATGCAGCCATTGGTGAAAGCCTCCCTGGATTTTGTTCGCATCTGCAGCCTTCTTTGCATCATTTAGCTCCTTCCGACCACCTTGTACCTCCCCTTACTACTATGGCCTAATTTGAAATCACTGCATCCCTGGGCAGGTTCATTTCTGTGTCTGTAACAAATAATACTGCATTTTGCCTATTATGTCTTAATTTTATTTTCTGAATTTTTCAGAATTACCCAATTTCATTTTATCATTATTTATTTTATTTAATTATTATTTTTTATGTATTTGGTTGTTGCAGGGTCCCACTATGCAGCTCAGACTTGTGGTGATCCTGTTTTCAGCCTCCCTTGCTGGGATTACAGGCGTGGACCGCCATGCCCGGACTCTGAGGCCAGCTCAGACTGCTCTGGGATGGGGGTGGGGTGGGGGTGGGGCTGGCCTGGCATGTGGTGCTGGGAATCAAACCTCAGCCTGCGCTTTAGTCTGCTGAGCTATCTTGCCAGTCCCCCAGTTTCATTTATAAGGCACTCCATACCCCAGTCACTCCTCCAATTTTAACACACAACCTGCAGACAATTAAAACGGCTAAATGTGCAAATCCCTGCCCTACACACCCAACTGGTAGCAATGTGTGTTAAAGACATGTGCTTTTTGCTCATCTGTTTTTCCTTTCTTTCTTTCTTTTCTTCTTTTTTTTTTTTTTGCCAGAACCAGGGATTGAACTTAGGCCCTTGTACTTGCCAGGGAAGCACTTATTCTCCTGAACCATCTCCCTGTCCCCTTATCTGGCTTTTTCTTAATTTGTAAGATGAATCCTAATTCATAAGTTGACTGCTCAAAAGATTTTTGAGTGCTTCACTAGTTTTCATATGTGACATCAACCATACAGCATCACATACATCGACCATCGCATCTCTTAGTCTTAAAAGCTATTCTAAACTATGTTCTCACCAGCGTGAGTTTTTGCCACATTTAAAAAGTCCAAGGGTTCGATCCATTGTTTTTTCTGTAGTGCATATTATCAAGGTGGTGGTCTCATAATTTCTTCTTTCTTAGTAATTGTCATTTGGTCCTCACTCAATGGGGCAGCCCTGGAGCTGAGCCCCTGCTCATGGGAGGGCAGAGATGAGGCCTGTTCTCATCCACAGGACCCTGCAGTCTGCAGCAGAGGCTGAAGCTGGGCATGCATGTGGGTGCTCAGACCCCACAGGTGAAGCATCTCCTGGGAGCACGCATCCCAGGCCAGGGAAGGCAGGGTGAGCAAGAGGCAAGGGAACCCACCCAACTTCCCCGAAGCACTCCTGCGATTCACTCTGAGGGCATGTCACACAGAGTGGGCTTTTACAGCCAGGAGTACTGTAATTCTTCTTGAGCCTTCTATTCCTGTATGAGCTTCCTCAAAACAGTGCAATAAAACCTCAAAATACATAAGGTATGAACATGTGGAAACAGGGAGCAGAGTGGTGGTTACTAGAGGCTGGGGAGGGAGAGGAAATGGGGAGACGCCGGTTAAAGAGCATGATTATTGGATAGATGCTCGACAGTTGAGCTGGTAGATGTGTCCATTAGCTGACTCAGCAAGCCCACAGTGAATACAGTTATCAGAGCACCACTTGGTAAACAAGGACAATTGTAATTTGTAAGTATGTAATAAAGTTGATAAAATTTAGATTCAGTTTGATTTATTTTAAGAAGAAACCCAAGAAGTTCTGATTCCCTCAGTAATCTGCCAGCTAATGAGAGGCTGTGATGCAGGTTGAATTGGCTGATGAGTCACCTGAGAATTTTTCTTTTCTTTTCTTTTTTTTTTGTGTATTTTTTAAGGAAGGGTCTACAGGGTGTTCAGGGTCTCACTACTAGATCAGATTCACAGTGATCCTGAGGATCAAATCCCCAGCCCCTGCTCAGTTGGCTGATGCAAGTCAGTGAAAATAACAGAGTACACTTGGATAGGCGCAGGACACACGGCCTGACATGAGCTGTGCTGGCCCCGGGTTGTTCTCGTGAGACCTGATGAACCTGCTGTCCACACAGCAGCTCTACAGAGTCAGGTGCAGGGTAGCTGTGAGATGCCCTCCCTGGGCGGGGCTCAGTGAGGGTCCTGGCACTCACAGACCCAGTGATGACACCGCGCATCTCCATTCTGTAGGCACAGGGTGACAAATTCTCCTTCACTCCTACTCTGCTCCCTGGTGTTTGTACTTGGAGTTAGTGTTTCTATTACATTTGTCACGTGGTTCTCCTGCATCCTCAAGAAATAAAGTCAGCACCCACACCTCGCAGTGCAATCACCAAACATGGGGAGGCTGAGGAAGGAGAGCTGTGAATTCAGGCCAAGCCTCGGCAACTCAGTGACTTGGCAAGACCTTGTTAAAAATGTTAAAAAGTTAAGAAGGGCTGAAGGTACAAAGGTATGAAGCTTAATCCTCAGCACTATGAAAAATACATATGCATGTGGAGAAAGAGAGAAAGTATTTTAGTGTTTTGTTGCCTTTTTGACTTACACAACAGAAATGTCTTCCATTTTGAAGTGGCACTTCATACCCTTCCACTCACTGAGGGCTACACCAGTGGCCTGGACTCTCCTCTTCTCCAGGAGAATGAGGGTCTAATGAAAATTTAAGTAAATAAATTAAAGAATCAATTTAATAATATTCTATTACATTGGTATTAATCAAATTCTTTATTTGTGATATTATTCCCTTGTACTAAGTGAGATTGATACTTTTAAAATAAATTAATGTGACAGCAAAATCAAATCATTCTGAAGGAGCACTGATTATTTAAAATCTTTTTAGTGTGTTTATTGGTATTTATGCACAGAACCCTGTTCTTTCAGTTTTACTACAATACTGGGAAATAAGTTCATGTTTTAGGACATAAAATAATCTTTCCTGGCCCAGGCAGTAGGTGAGGGGCTTGCTCTTTGAAAACCTTGTCCTTTTCTCTGTGTCTGTGTCTGTGTTTGTGTTTGCCTCTGCCTCTGCCTCTGTCTCTGTCTCATTGTCTCTGCCTCTGCCTCTGTCTCTGTCTCTCATTGTCTCTGCCTCTGCCTCTGTCTCTCATTGTCTCTGTATCTGCCTCTGCCTCTGTCTCTCATTATCTCTGTCTCTGCCTCTCCCTCTTGTTGTCTCTCCCTCTGCCTCTGTCTCTGTCTCTGTCTCTCATTGTCTCTGCCTCTGCCTCTGTCTCTGTCTCTGTCTCTCATTGTCTCTGCCTCTGCCTCTGTCTCTGTCTCTTGTTGTCTGTCTCTGTCTCTCTTTTAAATAAAACACACTCAGCCAGTGTTTCATTCTGTAATTTCTTTTATGGCTGTCCTCTTTTCTAAAATACATATTCCAGCAAACAATGTTACAAAAATGGTCTTTTGAGAGCTCTAGCACTGAGATATTTACATGAACATCAATGCAAATGTATTTTTAGTATTAGACTAAAAGGTTTTTCCATCCTCCAAGAAGTTTTCAGAATAATGGGTTCTTCAAAATAACAACAGTCAACACAGAACATTTCACATATCCGTGTGTATGAGAAACACATTGTACTATTTTCAAAAAAAATAAGTCAAAATTTACCAGGGCTGGTAAAACATTGAATGTCTTGGGGAAATTTGCATTGTTGATTGACATTTAAATTTGCTCTTATGTTATAATTTATAATTAATTCACTTCCATGTTTTATTTGCTTTTGGCAAGTTTTGATATTATGCAACGTCTTATACTTATAATTTGAGAGCTTATGTTTGGTAATGACACCTGTAAGGAAGAAATGCATAATTACTGCTTCTTTCTTGACATGAATGGTTTCATCTGAAGGGAAGATCAAGCTCAATAAGCTGTAAAGTGGTTTGCAGAATGTACTTCAATGATGGGCCAGAACATTCACTTTTTATCTGTTCCTTTTTATCATAAGGCTTTAAAAACAGGGCAAATAAACAACTTTAGACTAAAGTGGAAGCTCTTTTCCTTTGTGGGGAGATGGGGTACTCAGCCAGGGGGGTTAGGGTTCTCCAGCAATTTAATAGTGAACAGTTGAGGCAGTGGTTCTGAAGTGACTACTACCAGCCATTTGATTTCTAGGAAATTCAGATTCTCAGGTCTACTTTAGGAGCACAGACTCAGATCCTGGGCTGTATAAGGCCTTCAAGTGATTCTGAGGTAGGCTCAAGGCTGGAAGTCTCTGCTCTCTCTTTGGTGGCCACCACAGGGCGCTCTGGGTCAGCGGGAGCTCTGGGCCTTTAGGAGGAACGCATGACCACAAAGCAGACCTGGAGCATGAGCCTCAGTGCCTGCAGCTTAGCAGAGTGCCCAAGCAGCCCCAGGCAACCACGGATGTGAGAAAGCCACTTACTTAAGATTTTATGATTTAGAGCCAGGAACTTATCAGTAGGAGAGTATCCTTTGTTGGAGGCATCTGGGAGGTGGCTGAAGTGGCGCTCTATTGATGCTTGACTGTTGGTTTGTCCTCCTCAGCTACCTCTGAAATAAAGGGGAGGCAGGAAAACTTTTCAGCGTCAACATTCAAGCCTACATAAGGGCATGCTAGGTCTACATCTTGAAGTGGAAACAAAGCCACTGCTCAGGCAAAAGTATTATCTGTGCAATAAACCACCTATAGCCGTGTAGTCCCGCAGTGGTCTAGGGCAGTAAATGCACAACACTCAAGCCTATGTTTTTCTGGGTGGTGGCAAATGTTTCCACTTTACTTTTCATAGACAAGCAGAGCCGTTTCAAGGGTACTTTCTCTCAGATTGTTTTCTATCTTTGAATTCAATTTTCTGCCCTATGAATTTTTTAAGGATGTCTGCATATCAGTAAAGGGGGCCACAAACTTCCAAAGCACCCCATCTTCCATCCTATGGGGTGATGGTCACAGTGCTGAGGAATCAGCGGGACAAAGCTCTTCATGGGGGTCATACAGTTCAGCTCTGTCCAAGGCTCTGGCATTGCTTCACATCTCCTGATGGCGAACCCCACGATCTGGCAGAAAAACAATAGCTGACCAAGTAAAAACCTTATTTGTAAAAGTATTTTTAGTCTGGAAACACCCGAGCATGACAGGATTTAAAAACAGAAATCCTTTTGAGATCTCTGTACAACCTCTCCCCACCCCGTATGTAAATAGGACTGTCACTCCTGTGTTTGTCCACAGCCACGGCTCCAGATGAACTAGTGTAGTGTGCGCTGACAGGAACAGCTGACTCATTAGTGGAGAGCAGCGAAAGGTAATTAACCCTGGGAAAAGTACAGCTGCCGTGCGGGCTGTTCCTTTCTGTAGGATCTGATTAGAAATTAGTGTTAAACCACTGATTCTTTTTTTTTGAAAAAGACTGTCATTGATAATTCAGCTTCACTCTCAGGTGTGTCCCTGGAAAAAGGTTCTCAAATGTCTTTATATGTAAAAGGACTCCGATCACAAAAGGGTCTTCTGTTAACAGTAGACACCTGTTTATCTTGTTCAGAGAGAGTTCTTTAAAATGTTATTATGTCTGACTAGTCAAGATTGATAATACCCTCACCCGTATTCTGATAGTCAGTGTGTGAATTATTTGAAAGGATTTTTTAGGTAGTTAATAAGCTGTAGGTAACTGCCATTTAATTAAGCTTTCTGTTTTTCTCTCCTTTCCATTTTATTTCACATGGTGCTTTCACCATGTAACAGCAATTGAAACTCTCCAGTTGAAATCCAATAGCTATTAGGGAAAGTAAGTGAAGACTATCTCAAAATAAACTATGAACTCCCCGCCCTCCCATCAGAAGTCATCTCCATCTTTTCTCTTGTTTCTTTTTCTAAAAAGTCTGGCTTTCCAAAGTTTTTCAATACCTGAGAAGTTAAGAAATTCGATTCCAGAGGGCCAGGAAAGATGCTTGCATGCATTCATGTGGGTGTCTCTGTCCTATCTTGGACAACAATCACATGTACCCTGAGGTACAAGATGGACTCACACCTGTCCATCTTGGTTTACAACTTCATGTATCTGATTGTGAGGCACTTGAATGCTTTAAAAACATTCAGTGTTCACTTGGGGGACTAAGAAATATAGTAATGGGCTCAAAGAAAATGGACTCTATGTCCATATCCTTACAATTTATGAATAAGGGCCAGTGAGAAGGCTCAGCAGACTGAGCGCCTGCCTAGGCAAACTCAGAGCCCCAGGGATTGATCCCTGACACCACATGCTTCGTGGTCACACTCCCTGGCGTGCTGAGCCATTGCCTGAGTCTGGGTGTGGTGGTGCATGCCTGTAATCCCAGTGCTGGGGAGGCTGAAAACAGGGGGATCACTGTGAGTTCCAGCTGCACAGTGGGACCCTGCACACACACACACACACACACACACACACACAAATTATGAATAAAGACTGGGTTTGAATTAAGAACTCTTGGGAGGCTGAGGCAGGAGTCACTGCTGCAGTATGAGACCAGCCTGGAGTACACACTGAGTTCAAGTCAGCCTGAAGCATAGAGTGAGGCCCTATCTCAAAAGGAAAACTCTTGAGATTGGGAGAATGCCATAGATTGCTTGGGAAAGCACAAATGATAACATTTTGTCTAGTTTCTTTTTCTAAAATATCTGGGTTTCCAAAGTGTTTTCAAAACATGAAAGTTAAGAAATTTGATTTCAGAGGACCAAGACCCTAGGCCTTTAAAAGAAAGGCACAAGAAAGATTGGATGTTCTAAGGATTTACCCCTACACAGTCGCAAAGTTTGATGATAGCAAGAAGGACTCATGAGCCAAGGACCACGGAATGCCAGGGGAACTGGATTCTGCCCACAGCTCCAGTGAGTAAGGAGAAAAACTACCCTGAACTTGACTGGGCTCTAACCCGGTTAGGTGGCCCAGACCTCAGACCCCACCATTATAAGGTGACAAGTTTGTACTCTCTTAAACCACTATGCTTGTGGAAATGTGTTCCAGCTGCAACTGAAAACCGATAAAGTGAACATGCTAACCAGTAGGTAGTATGTGCTTTACACTGTGAAATATAAATAATTTCCTCTGTTTGAATGAAGACAAGAATTTCTCTAGAGGCAAAATTTGGTCAAAAGTTTGTAGGAGGTAGAATAGTTTGTGGCTATAAGTTAGCAATAGTCACCACTATTGCTAACTTAGTTCTTTCTTGTACTTTATGATGCTGCCCTTTGCCAAAATTCTCCACATGGTGTTTTTATAAACAGTTCAGTGACTGTATCCTCAGAATTGTGAATGACTGCATGTTTTATTGACTGCTCTAGTGAATCTGGTTCACTGGATGTAACAGAACACAGTAGTGTACCACAGAATAAAAGCCCAGTTATCTGCAGCAGAGATGAACTTTGTAAGCAGACCACTGCCATGTGAATCTCAACTCCACGAGCTCTGTCTGTGGGTAGAATGGATAATACTTCCCACAGGCCATCAGGCCATAACAATGCAGAGACAGTGAAAAAAATACTGCAATGAAAGAATAAGAGAGTGTGTGGAAAGTATTCATGGGTGCTATACACTGATGAGATCAATAGAGGCAGCCCAGCTTATTTAGAAAACACTGTGTCTCTTCACTCTTTTAATATAAAGAGTAGATTGGTTTCATCTTTCCTTATGGCTGGTGCCATTTTCCCTCCATGGTAGGAGGGAATATAGTATGGCTATCCCTGTTTTAAAATAAAATGTGGGCGTACGATGGTTTGGACACTCGAGAGAAATTTCAGTGAGAAGATGGTGGTGTAAGAGCTAGAAAGGACAGAGAATATATGTGAACTGGAGCCCTTCCTAGGCATTTTCTTTCCAAATCTCCAAATTCACGCAAAAGGATCACTGACATCACCTTAACTTTTCATATAAGTGGTGTAAAGAGAACATGGGAGAAAATCTGATGCAAAAATGTGTCCCGTGTTCCATTTGCTCTTATTTGCCTGTAGAGAATCCATGTTTTCAACATAAGGGAAGAAAAACTTCTAGTTCTCCTAACCTGACATAATAACCAACCCTACCAAATCTATAGTATTATTAATGCTTAATGCTTTTTGGAATAGAATCCAATACATAAATTGTTATTTCAAGCACCTGAAGTAGATTTTTTGGGCTTATTGCAATTCAAGTCAATACAATGTTGATGGCCTAGGACTGACATAAAATTATGTTGCACTAAAAAGTCAAGATGAGACAGTGCCTCATTTCCTGTGGAAAGGGAAATGGGCATCAGTAAGTAGAAGCTCAGGCAGAGCATGGGAATCATGACAAATATGCTATCCGACCGCTACTGAAATGTAGGACCCTAAGAGAAGCTGGCCACAACAGCAAAAGGGACAAGCCACACTTTAAGAGGTGGATTTGTTGGTTCTGATGTGGCAGGAGAAAGTTTCCTGTAAAAGGTTATAAATGCAACCAATAAGCTCCAAATATTTACTTTTAGGGATCCAATTGAGCCATGAAGCTTTTTTATCCTCTTGTAACTACAAAAAGCATGGCTTTGATGCACTGCTTAAGTTGAGTGAAGCAGAATGCTAATGCCCCCTTTGCCTATCTTTTTTATCGTCTTAGTCAAAGTTATCTTTCTCTCTTTCTTTCTTTCTTTCTTTCTTTCTTTCTTTCTTTCTTTCTTTCTTTCTTTCTTTCTTTCTTTCTTTCTTTCTTTCTTTATCTTTCTTCTTTCTTTCTTTCTTTCTTTCTTTCTTTCTTTCTTTCTTTCTTTCTTTTTGTGTTTTAGGACAGGGTCTACAGGGTATTCAGGGTCTCATAATGTAGATTGGACTCCTGGTGGTCCACCTGTTTACAGCCTTCCAAGAGCTGGGATTACAGGTGTGCCACCACGCCCAGTCTCAACCGCTGTCTCAGTGTGCTCCAGGTGTGGGGCCGGCAAGATACATTAGGGACTGAACCCTGGCTGCTGTGTCTGCCTAAGCAGGCACTTTACTCTGCTGAGCTATTGGCTGGCCAAGTCAAAGGTTTGTGAATATCTCCAGAGAGAACTTTTCCAGCCATCATCATCCTCAAGAAGCTCATCCAGACTGAGCCACGCCTGTGCGTTTCTGTTTCTTTTTTTTTAAAAATTTATTTATTTGTATTTTAACTTGAAGAGTGAAAAATAGAAGCAAAAACAAAGAGAAAAACTGACATAAACAGGGTAACATACGACGATACATATGTTACAGATTTTCACAACATGGATGGCTAATTGTGTTTCTGCTTCTTGTGTTCTGATGCTCTCCATGCATTTGAACTCTGTGCTGCTGACTTGCACTATGGAGAATAAGAGTTGTATCTCATGTATCTTATGCCCCCACTGTCTAGGTGGGGCAACAGGTAGATAGCTGCCAGCAACTGTGCCTGGATCCAATGCTAAGTGTGTTTTAGGAGAAAGATGCTTGTATTTTAATAATCTGTAGTACACATTTTAATTTTGATAGAAAGAATAAAATCCAGCGACCAATTCCATAGAAACGCTAATGTGCTATTAACTTCCACAATTGAGAATCATGTTATTTTCTTTGTAAAGTTCAGTAGGATCTCTCATTTCATATTTCACAGTGAAATAATGAAGATAAAGGGCTGTATTCTTTTGTTTTAATTCACATTTGTAGAATGTGGTACAGATGTTAATGAAAAACAGTTACTGTCTAAAAAATAGCCAACTTTTTAAAGAAAATTCTGAAGAACCTCTTATAAATGTATAAGAAAAATGTCCAAGGATAGTATGTGACAATCTATATAATAAAATAGCTTAAAAAGAGAATGTTCTCTGTCCATAATGAAAAGCCTCATTTTTGAATCAACAAGTGCTCTTTGAACTATATTAGAAATGTTTTGATATTATAAGGTTGTTTAGTATAGGTTTACTCAAAATAACACATTTAGTGGCAATACAATCCCTGAAGTTAAGTGGTTGGTTTAATAAAGCAGTTTCCATAGTTACTGCAGGAAGACAGAGAATAACTTTTATTTCTTCGGAGGCCAGGAAGGGTATGTAGAGAAAAGATTATGCAAACAGATCCAGGCAAGTTCATTATGCATAGTTTCACACTTGATTGGCTTTTTAAAAGGAGAAGCTCTTGATATTACAGGAAATGAAAGTGTTCCCTTTGAAATCTACAGTAACATTTCCAGAAATCTGAACCTTCCCCTTCTCTGGGCATTTCAAACCAGATTATGAATCAGGAAAATCTAGTTTAAGAAGATGTCTCCATGAGATGCACTTTCACACACAGTGTTTTGTCAGTAACTCATGTCCCGAACAAGTGGCCGAAAAGGCCAGTCTAAAGGCAGTCATCCTATGCTCTCTCTAGAAGGTCATGCTAGCTCTGTTCTAACTTTATTATTCACTATCAACATTTTGTGGAAAGGCCTGATGGGAAGGAAATTGAAAAGTCTTCTGGGGAAGCTGTCTTCTTGCACTAGCTCCATTGTTTTCTCAGGTTAGCACTGAGATGTGCTCTCCGGGGGTGGTAATGGAGGGTACTACTGCACAGTTGTCTGCTTTGTCTCAGCCACGGAGTTCCTCACAGTTGACTACTGAGAAACACAATAACATGGTTTCTAGAAAGATCTCACCTTCAACTCGCCAGCCTTTAAAGCAGCAGTGATTAACAGGACTTTTGCAAAGTTTCTATGTAGTTACAAGGACAGTTTCAATCTTCTGTCATTTTTTTGCATTAGCTATGATTATGCTTTTACCACAAAAATGCATTTGTTTTAAAGGTAACAATACAGACTGGGAGAATAGCTTATGTTTCATCTATATTTATCAGCACTCACTGTACATTTGTGTCTTCATTACCAGGAAATATTAAGGGACATTGTGCCATCTATTCCTGTTTACAGTTTATTATGCAGAGATAGGAAACACTTAGCATGTAAAATGAATGTAGAAATTATTCCTGGATAGAAACACGGACATTTCCCACTCGTTGGCTCTTTCTCCTCCATCACCGGATCAGAGTGTAATTGTCAGTAATCAGGCCTGCTTGCTGCTGATAAAACCACTCTGAATGCTAGCAGCCTTCTTTGTGTGATGACTCAATTATTCCAGAAGTGCCTCATCAAATCTGCCCCATCAGCTGGGCTAATAAATAAGGAGAAGAAACTGGCCCCCCAAAGCAAATTATAAATCCATTTGCATTAACCATTTCGCTGGTCCATGATCTAGGCAGAAATAAGCATGGCAGATTGTGTTAAGCTTATTTGAATATGTTCATAATGTTTACAGCACGCAACTTTTTTTTCCACAAGGTGTTGGAATTATCAGTCATGAATGGCATCTAAATGCAGTTATGTTAATTACAGCAAGGCTTTAAGTATCTTTGAGGGCTATTTTGTTACTTAAATCAGGTGAAAGTTAAATCATCTTACAGGGAGAAATATAGGTCTTGCATAAGTTATGGGCATTACTTTGAAGTTTAAGGATAAGATGTGGAAACTGGAAGGTCAAAACCAAACACTATGATGCCTACCAGGACAAAAAACTAAACACTGTGAGGCCTACTAGGACCAGTACAATTATTTTATAGCCCTGTATTACGTTAGCAAACATGTAGTTCAAAAATTGCATGTTCAGACAGCAGACCTGCTGTAGCCCTCCAAGCACTTAAAATTCCTCGAAAGAGCCCATAGGGAGAGTAGGGCTATCAAATGGCCCCAGATGGCTGGATCAGCCAGTGAAAATCAGCTAAGCCCTTGAATGAAACTTAGTGCACTGTCTGACGAATCTTACTTTATCCTTTTAACATAACTAATTGCTCTGAGCCACAAGAACTTTTGTTTATATTTGAACTTCAGCAATCACTCAGAGAAGCAAAGATACTAAAAGTGGGTTGTGAAATCAATTTGATTGCTAACTTTCAAAAAATTCATCCTCCTGAGTATACAGTGATTTAAACTCTGAAACATTCTTTCTAAGAGTAGATCGTCCCACTGACCCACCTTGCAGGGAGAACTGCTTTTCTATTCCTCTTGTGATCAGGCACTTAATTATGGGCTGGTAGTAAAATTTAAGCTTATGATCAATAAGTGATTTTTTTTTTCACTTAAGATATCTTAAATGAGACTCAAAACTCTTCATCACTCTACCAACAAAGCATATCCCCTTATATCAGCCTGGAGAGCAGAGCAGAAGGAAGTGGTTTTCAGTGACATAAACATTAAATTAACAGTAGGCTCACAAAAAATGAGCGTTGATTACTAAACAGAGAATCTCTTGCTGTGATGGGAAAATATAACCTTATAGTTCCATAAGTGGAAATTCCAAAATAAAGTGCTTAAATTTTCAATAAAAATTTTGTGGGATAAAATGGCTAGTAGAAAACTGAATTCCATTGTTTTTTAAGTCAAAACCACCATCAAGATTATATATGTATATATACTTATATGTAAGACTGTATGCACATATGTATAAGATTATATATACACATGGAATACTATCTTATTCTATAATCACTATATACTATTGGGTATAACCAACATATACTATTATATTCTCATACTGATTAATATAAAAATAAATCTAGAAACAGAACTTTCAAGAATTTGCCATAAGGGGCTAGGAGCTGGCTCGACAGTCTAAGTTCTTGTCTGGAAAATGCAGATTTGGTTTTCAGCACTACATGCTGTTCTGGCTGTGAATTGGTGTGGTGACACACACCTGAAACCCCAGTACTGAGGAAGCTGAGACAGGAGGACCACTATGGGCCTGAACTGTGTAGTGAGACCCTGTATCAAATAAATAATTATTTTTAAAAAAGAATTTACCATGAGATAGACAAAGACAGTTCCTCCTTATCATCAGTTTAGGAACAACTGATGAAGTACTAGCATTAAAATAGTGATTAAAAACTATTATTAGAACTGTTGGAAGTTGTAGAGACAGGATCCAAAAGAGATTTCAATGGCACAGCAAATATGCTGAGTCTTGTGCTTACTTGTTAAGGAACTAAATCTCAGGGTGGTCTTGGGATACCTGTGTTAACATTCCCAACTTGGGCCTGGACGATTATCAGTCCTGCCTGTCTAGGGTAGAGGGGGCTGATTCCATTGGTAGGTGAACTGAAAAGGAAAACTGGTAGGGATAGTGACTTCATATTATTTATAATATAAGCTATAAGTACTACATATATTGCATATTAAAGTCATTTACCCTTTTACCAAAATTTTCACCATGTCCTCAGTTTGGAAGACTCTAAAAAGTTCTTTTGAATTAAAGCCTATGATTCTCTACTTTGGGAATGCAATTTACATAAATATCATAGCACTTTAGATCCTTTACTCTTCAATAATGATCTAAAACTATAGATAACATGGCAGATTCATTTGTGTTGCAGCATAGGTTTGGAAAAAGGTCTTTTTCAGAAGCAAGTATTAATCCAGCAAGCAGCTGGGAAGACTGACAGTCCCTAATTCCTGGTGGCTAGGAAGGCAGAGAAATGGAGGATATAACTATGACTCCATGTGGTGAGTAAGCCAAGTTATTATTGGAGAGAACACTCCTGTGAGGTTCCTAACACTACCTTGGTTGTTGTATAGTTTCATACTTTAAGATTGCTGTTCCAGAACAAACATGGGTGTCAGTGCAAATGTGCTCATTGTAGCTGGTAGAAGATAGAACTAGTTCTGTTGCAAATTCTGAGATCCTGGTCAAACTTCCATGTCTTAGAATGTGTATTTTTCAGCGATATTTTATTAAGTTCTTAAATTTTATAAAATAGATTTTAAGATCAGCAGAAAAAAAAGGAAGGAAGGAAAGAAGAAAGAAAGAAAGAAAGAAAGAAAGAAAGAAAGAAAGAAAGAAAGAAAGAAAGAAAGAACAATCATAAAAGGGAGACTCTAAAATATCTCTTCTTATGCTGCTATACAGGCACTGTTCATTTTGGTGGAAGTTTTCTGATGGCGCCTTCCAAGGATGAACTTCCAAGGAGTGGGTGGGCTGAGTTATCAAAGACAGACCTAGGAAGGCGAGTCCCTGGGGCGCTGGTGCCCATTTCGCTGTGGTTTGACTTCGTGAACCTTTGTGTGTCAAATCATATTCCTAAACTTACATTTTCTGGGCACCCTCTGTACTCTTCTCCAAGCTGATCTCAGCTGTGCTGCTTCCCCTGCATCCCCAGGGAAAGGAGCCAGAGCAGATGGGGTTAGGGCAGAGGCCTGATGCGTCTGACAGCAAACGGCCGGGTTGTTGAGTGGAAGCTGGGAGCGTCAGGAAGCTCCTTTTCCCCTGAGATCCAACTAACCACTGAAGAAAGTTGAAAATGAGCCCTTTGAGAAACGCTATTAAAAGTAGTAAAAAATTGCAATTGTGCAGATGATGTGAAGCTGTGTGCTTATTCGGATGCTAATGAGTTTGACATTAGGGAACTCAGAGCCTTTACAGCTACTCCCTTATGTGATTCAGTTCTTTATTGGCAATCTTTGAGAAAATAAATGGAAAATGTATTGCTAATAAATACATAACACGATAGGGTATTAGACAAAAAAGCCATTACTTTCAGGATTTAGAAAGAGCTTTGTTCACTAGTGTGACTGTTTTCCAGGGTCCTTTGTTTTAGGTTAGTGCATGGCAAACAAAGAGGAATAGGCAGGTGGAAAGCCCAGAACTCTTTCTGAACTGAGGGTGCAGTAGAATGGGCCAAAAACATTTGTAGAGAAAACCATTTTTGTAAAGTTCCCATCAACACACAGAGTAAGAATTTCCAGGGTCTGGTGCCATTTTCTGTTCTCACATCGTGGGTGGCAACTGCACTGAGCACCAGAGAGTTTCTCTGCGTTTTTCTCCAGGAACTGTGGTTGCTGCCTTGAGTTGGTAAAGTATCTGCTTCACATTCGCTAAGAGCCTTATGAACCACACAGACATCCGAGGTTAAGAGGCTGGTCAACCCCGATGTGCTGCCAAGGGTGGAGGGCTGCATGCTGGAAACCCACCCGAAGGAAGGTTGGTGGCTTGGACTTCAACATACCGGAAGTTCAAGCCATGTAGACTTGAGCATTCGGTGTCTGCACATGTGCCGTTGGCCTGCACATGCCTTCCCTAGCACCATGACTGCGGAACGCTGAATCTCAAGGGCCAATGGCCTCCTGAACATAGACTTTATTTCTGGGGCTACATAGAGAGGACTTAGCTCTGCATTTAGGGACTGATGCCAACATAAACTGAAGGGCAAAGCAGTTTTTGGAGAGAGGCGGGACAGAGGCCAAAGGCTCAGGAGGTTTCTGGGGCCTCATTAAGAAGACCTCTTGAGTATCAGAAGGGTGCACTTTGTCTCCTGTGACTTTGTGAATGTGATTCAGAGCAAATATTGTCTCAACTTTTTCATGTTAGTGCTCAAAAGTAAAAACTTTAGCAGTAATGAGGCTGGGAGGGGCCTGTTGCCCAGTGTACAAGAGAAGGCCCTGGGCGGAATCTCCAGCATGGCCAAGTAATAAATAAGGATGCAAATGTGACAGGGCTGCAGACGTAGCTCAGTAGAGGAGTGCCTGCTTAGCATCATGGGTTGAACCAACAACAACAGTAACAAAAACAGTAATCTATCATCCAATTTTCAGACTAAATTATTATGTTTCAGTAATAAAGGCAAAAATGAATTTGGTTTACCTTTAAAAATATAAAAATCATTTCCTCATTGATATGTTGTATAAGACTGTGCATTTTGCTTATAATTGCACCCAATTATAAGCAAGAAGGCCAACATATTGTTTAATGTCCATTATAGTGTTTGCTTTTGCTCATGTATTTGTCTTTCCAATTTGATATGCTTTCCTGTTTTATTTATATTTTTCTCTCTTAAGAATGAATTTCTGGATTTGTCACTCAATTGGACAAAGCCAATTAGTTGCCCTGGTGGGGCAGGGCACCCTGAACTGGCAGACAAGTTATCTGGAGAAAGACAGTGGTAGGGCCATGGCTCATTGAAATGTAGACTAAGTAGAAAGAAAACTAATTAAATCACAGAATTTTTATAAAGCCTCCCCTGTGCCACAGTGCTCCACCTCTGTGGCTTTGATTTGAAGTGTATTGTTAGTGCTGAGTTTAGGATGGTGGGTTTTGTCAGAAGTACAGTCAATTTAATATTTTAAAGTACTAAGGTTATGGAGCCCGCTGAGCCTGCATACGCTTTTGTATGTTGAGTGGTGTGTGTTTTTGTTCATATATATGTGCCCTTAAACGTTCATTGTTAAAAGTTCTAAAAAAATCTGATTTTAATTTATTTGTGTATGAATTAGTTTACTTAAAGAGTAAATGCAAATAAGCAAAATATTTTAAAGCATAATTTAAAAAGTACTATTGGTAACTTCTATAATTCCTACAAATACTGAAAATTGCATTGTCTGAGAAAAAATCAATTTCAAATAATGTGAACTTCTATGAAGGAGTTTGTTTTCTATTATTTACATGTTGTAAAACAGAAACATCTCAAAATTTCAGCAAGAAAAAATATCTTAAAGGCCTGAATGGTGTGTTACTTTCCCTAAGTTATCCTTAAACAGAGCACATTAGAAAAAAATCTCCTAAACATCAAGCTGGCAGTCTCCCTTAATGTTACAAAGCTGTAGCTCTAAGGCCATGGTACAACAACTAATAGAAATCCTTGGCACACAATGGTTACCTAAGGGAATAATAGAACTATTTGCTGGAGTCGTTTGGCAAAAGGATGCAAACATATGGCTTTGGTTTATAGGCAGCATTGCCACTTGCACGAATTACAGGAGGAAGTCTACAAAAGCAGTGACAGCTCAGAAATTAGAAGAGAGCATCAAAATAAATTATCTACCTTATAACGCCACTCGAGTTTATCTCAGGTGTAAGATGTCTTTCCTAGTCACATATTTTCCAGTCATTCTCAAAAATTTCCTGTGAAAATCATCTCATCTTTGGGTAATGTGTAGGCCCGTGGCCTGTAGGAAGAGTTGTTTCCCAAGAAATTGTACTTAAACTCTTAGTGGATTAAGTCTGTTTTTCTTCATTGAGATTTTGTATGTATGGGGCTTGGAGAGATTGCTGTGGGGTCAAGAAGTATCATTAACTCTTTAATTTTCTACACAGAATCAAAATATAGTATAGGAAAGGCATAGAGGAACAGAGTTGATATTAAGAATAGTATGCCCAAAAGAAAGGTTGAAAATATCAGAAATGGCATAAAAGCTTTTTCTTAAAATATAAATTAAAAAATTTGAATAAACTGTTTTTGAATATACTCCTAGTTTTCCAAATAACCTAAAGATCTTTAAAAAAGAAAACTAGAAAAGTAAAAAGAAAGTAAGAGCAGAGAAAAATACACATGTGAACACTGTAGGTCATTATTCACTGCACATCAACATTTTCCTTTGTTTGGGCTATATCTCACCTCCTCCCCAATTTTTTCTGTGTAACAGGTAAACAACTTTGCTGCCACTTTGGGCTAAGGCAAAAGGATGCTTAGGACCATTTGAGGCCCATGTTGTCAAGCAAAGCACACTCAATGTCACAGGCTTTGTTCCTCAATCCTGACAAATTTCATTCTAATGTACTGGCACAATACAGTTGTCTCATTTCCCTGGGCTTGGTTTTCTTCAGTTTCCTGAATTTCTCGTGTCATTAAAAAAAATTGGTTTGGAAAAGGAAACATCCACAGATAATAGAACATTTCTCAGGAGGACCCCAGGACGTTTTCTTAGCAGACATAGAACTTAATCTCACCATCGCTGCCAGTTGCTCAGGACTGAAAGGAGACCTCAGGAAAAGACAGTGACACAAGGGACAAAGTCACATTGTTTCAAGGAAAGAGCACAGCAGAATATGGGTAAGAGGAGAAATAGCTGGAAGTTGAATACATGAGCACTTCTGGTAGAAAGCCTAGTAGGAGATGCTAACAAATCAGTAAGAACTGAGTGAGAATTTTCAGAGCACGCTTCACAGGTGGTGATCACCACGACTTTTAGCCCAAATACTAAGAACCCTCAAGCCTTCCTATACAGATGTACAAAGGTATATTGAGCTTGCTGTGTAGGGTTCTGTTGAAAGCAGGAAAGGAAACTTCAGTACCACCAAGAGATTTGCTGTACTCAATTAGTAAGAAGTGATTATATATTTCCTTGGAGAGTTAGGGACTGTTTTTATTTATTTGTTTTCATTAGGGTAAAGTAAGGTTTTGGGTGAAAAGTACCAGAAGTGGTTCGCTTCTGTGCAGGCAGAACTGAGCTGAGTTCCCTGTCACCCCTTGGATCTCTGCCTTTCATGAGGAAGTGATGCTGGGATTTCCACTTCAGTCCCAAAGAAGGCACCAGATCTGTTACTGTCCCAGACATAAGCCCCAGTGAGAAAAGACAGTTTAGCACAAGTAAGTAGAAAATCACTTCATAGCTGCCTATCTGGGTTTGCAAGTATAGAAAGCTGTTACAAGGGAGTTTGTAAATTCAATTTAATAGTTAAATTTTTATTTTATGGTCATTTTTCTTCTTTATTGTATATCTGCTTATTAACATTTCTGATTCTTAGATATCTTTCTTCCAAATTTTGGTTCTTGACCTTCTTTATTTTATAAATTTCTTGGGCTTGGGCTCAGTAGTCTGGCAAGTGCAAGGTCCTGAGTTCAATCCCTGGTACCACAAAAAATTAAAAAATAAATAAAAAAATTTCTTTTCCTTTTGCCATTTTCCCTTGTATTTACTCTTTTCTCTAGAAAACTAGAACAAGAAGATGTTTTAAAATCTCATGGCTTTTTTGTCAACTATTAATCAAAAGCTACTTTTTTCTTATTTCTATATTAGTATTATCAGACTATGTTCATCCTTGTAGATTAAACAGAACTTTACTTAAAGAATAACGAAGTTTAGCTATAGTATTCTTATCTCTATGGTTAAGTAGATTGTTAAAGCCAGGAAGAATACATTGTAGGACTCACAAAAAAGAATCTTTTATTGCTTTTACTCTAACTATGAAATGAAGTATTCAAAAGTCCTATGAAATCTGGAAAAATATAGGATTTCTAAGATAAAAGTTTTGTTATGAGACACAGAATAACTCATAAAGTTTTACAGAATGAGCTGTTGACTTTTCAGTAGGTGATAGAGACTGGGAAGTAAAGATTATCTAGTGTTGTTTGCCCCTGGAAAATACTAACATTTTCAACAAGAATTAGAATTTTCTGTATTGTAGTATGTATTATTTCCTTGAATCTCATAGCTGTGTACCTCTTCTATAATTCTGAAAGAATTAGAATGGATGATAATCACCCCCAGGACTCATAATGTACATCAAGGTAGGCCCATGACTGCTACAGTCATACATCCTGAACAAGGTATTCACTGAATATAAGGTTTAATTTATAAAATTACATCCACCCATTGGCAATTTATTAAAGTCCATGGGAATAAAGCAAATGAAGAATGCTTAGAACTTTCTACTCTCAGGTACAAGGCTCTAGAGAACAACAACAAAAAACTATTTGGGTTTTGTTTTTGTTGTTGCTATTCATGTGATTGTTTTGCAATGCAGGGAGCCAACCTGGGGCTTGCCACATCAGTCACATGCTCTACCCCTGAGCTACAGCCCAACGCAGAAAGATTTGTTTATAAACTGAGGTGGATGAGGACAGAAAAACCATCTTATAAGTGTTGAAACACTCTATTCCTGAAAAGATAATCCCAGGAGCTTAAGGTTCCCAGCTTTCTTCTCTCCAGTGATCCATAAGACACTATGAGACACTCAATTTCAAGTTGTTCTGCAGTTGTAAAGAAGACTTAGAAAATGAAGCTGGTGGCTTGCAAACTATGCCTCCGTCCACTTCATTTTGCAACTTGGCCCACAAGTCCCATTTGAAAACTTCATTTTACGAATGAGTTATGAATTTCTCAGATTTTAGATGCATGTGCTACCCCAGCAAGAGAACAATAGCTCAGCAGAATGCCCTTGTGAGACCAGCATTCCAAGCACAGCCAAGGAGAGGGTCATGAATATTTATGCACCCTTTCCAGAGACCTTAATGGAGAGGTGGTTGTATGGGGCGGAGGGGCAAGTCCCAGGCCCATGGAGAGTGAATCGCAACCTAGAATTCAATTCAAAGCTATTAAGAAGAAGATTGCCTTTAAGTTTGTTAGTGAAACTTTTGTGTGTGCCTGCTGGTGTGCTCTGCAGTGTGTGTTTCAGGTTTGGTAAAGAAACTGGGACTTCAACCTTCCCTTGCCATTGGGGGAATTTTTTTCAGAGTGGCTGAGGAAGGAAAGTTAATAGCACTCATGTGGCAGGATAATAGACTCGGGTTGCGGGACGCTCTCCCGTGGGAGTCACTTTCTCGGGCATATTTGATGGGTTTCATCACTGTAACCCTCGCTGGCTACTGATCTCTCTTAATCTAGTTATTCATGTGGCACATGCTGGGTGTTGAGCTACTTCGTATCCAGCAGGGACACTCTGGGAGGAGGAGGATTTCACAAGGCAGCACTCACCGTCTTGAGTAAACCCAACTATCCTCAGCTTGGGCAGCAGCACATCTGTTATAAATTCATGTGATCTTAAAAGAAAATCAGCAGGCAAAAAATCACCACTGTTTTACTACTGTTTTCTCTTATTGTATAGTTTTAAAATATTCATAACAATGAACCATTTTATTTAGACTAAAGCAACTGCTGTTCACCCAAAGCAGTGAACACTTTTTGTTTGCTAATTTAAAAAGCAGTTCAGAGATTGGTATGGTGTTTATTATGAAGCGATGACAAAAGAGTTCTGGTGGTTTTAATAGTTTTAGCTTAGGAGAGCTGTCGTTAATTTTGTCTGTAGTGTTGCAGGTGAAAAAATGCACAATGGATAAATAGTCTATATTGGTTTAACTGAACATAATATATAGTGTGTTCTGGAGTTGTTTGTCTCAATAGACTATAGTAATCAAAAGTAATGAACCTATTATGTGCAGGACCTTGGAGAGCGTCGAATGGCAGTAAAAGTGTGGCACATAAAAGGTTTATTAAAGGAAATTAAAGTCCATCATTGCCACACCTGCTCCCCTATTATAAGTCTATGGCAGGTCAGTGCCTTCAATCACAACCTAGCCTCTGAGAGAGGAGACAAGGCTCGCAGCCCCATGCAGATCAGCCGCACCGCCTCCCTGCCCGGTCAGGATTTAAGGATGAGAACCACAGAGTGCGCCTTCTCCCTGCCTCTGATTTTCAACAAGCAAAACGACTTATTTATATTTAAGAATTCCTTCCAACAGTGTGCAGAAATGAATTAAAGTAGGAGATGATTAACAAAAAAATCTGGTGAAGTGGATGGATGTTGTCAGGTCAGAGCCCAGGAAAGCTAAAGGCTTTGAAAGTCACTGCTTCCCTTTGATAATTTCTTTGGTCATACTTAGGATTTTTAGTGATGATGGGACTGTGAGGCATACCTGTGCCTTACTCTGATTTCACCTAATCCAAGGGAATGATTACTAATCCATATTCTTCCGGAATTCTGGGGTGCATGTACATCATTGTTGATGATCAGGATTTCCAATGATAGAGTCCTGGGAAATTACAGTGATTTGCCTTTGTGTTGTTTTTAGACAGGCAGTTGCTTTCACTAACTTGGAAAGACCTAGAAATACAAAAGTGTTGGGGTTCAGGAAATTAGTGTGAAATCTCTCAGTTTGGCATGAGGGATTTCACCACCTTCATGGGCAATATTGATCCAACTGTCCTTTTTCTATCTTGATAATGCCAGTGGTGTTTGAAGCATTAGATAACACTTGTGGACAAGGACATCCCCACCCCCATCACTGTTTTCTCTGGTTTCCAATAGCTGTAGATGTGACTCTAAGTCCAGTGGAACGTGAGGGCAGTTACGGTTAGATCCCGGTAGACCAGGGTCCACTCGTGAGTGTGGAAAGCTCCTCCGTTTCTCACAGTTAACTTCACAACTTCCAATTATGTGTTTTCATGTTTTGGTCAGGGTCAGAGGACTGACCTCAGAACTCTATGTTCACATTGCAGATGGAAGCCGAGGCTGAGGACTGTACACTGCCTACTCACTCTAAAGGAATGGAGGGTGAGTTACCACGCAGGGTCGAGGACACCGTGCCCAGCGCACCATGAACGAGGGGAGTGCCAGCTCACAGTCCCTAGAGTGTAGTAATAATGATTGCAACTTCCTTGGGGTTTCTCTCATCCTAATCAAACGAGGACAGTGACTCTGGGCACTGAAAGGCAAAAATAACATGAACCCATAGCAAGCGGACTCTGAAAGTCCACGTGGAGAGTGAGGCTAATTTTTACAAAATGCAGTGCTGAGTAGATCTGAACATCACGCAAAACATCCTAAGGTTTAGCAAGGGAGAAAAGCTGATGGAGATCTTCAGACTGTGGAAGTGACCTTTCGTGACCAGGGAGGAAACTGAATTGTTAGTTTATTGCCAAAGCTGGTTTTGACTTTTATGTTATCTGGTTTAGTGACTCCCAGTCTATGCTTAGTTCAAGTAAAATGATGATGTTTGTTTTGACTGTCCCTGCTGGGAATTTCCAGCAGCTCTTCAAAGTAATGTTTGGAAGGTTTAACTTGCTGGTTATTCCTCTGTCTTTGTCACCAACAGATGGTAATGTAATATTGAAATATAAACAGGCCCTTGGTGATCTAAACATCTGGAAAGCAGGATTGACTGGCAATAACACCCCTTAAGGAGAATAACTTTTATTATAATTAGCTATATTTTGGTGACCCTTAATTCTAAGTGGAGAACTGTAGGTTTGTCATGTCTGGGTAGCTGCCCCTCCCCATCAGAGGCCATGTAGCTGAGAAAAGCTGAACTCAGGCTGCCTGAATCACTTGGAAGGATTTAGAAATTTACTGTTGAATGTGGCTAATCAAATGGAACTCTTTGCTTCACATTCATATATGAACATATATGAATGTAATGTATGTACATATATGAATATATATTAAAAGTAAATAAACTTTAATACCTTAAAAGATGATTTTTTTCAGTTAAAATGTGACCAACGGTTATCATTGGACATGATACAACATACAGAATAATGCTGTACATGTTGTGGAATTTTACTCAATGAAAGTTTTTCTCTGTATCTTCTAGTTTGAGCTTACATTACTTTTCAAATGAATGCGTGCTTTTGTTTGTTTTGTGTCAGTTTTGGAGACAAGGTGTCACTAGTGGTCCAGGCCAGGCTTGAACCCTCTCTGCAGCCGCAGGCTATAGACACCCCAGGCTCTTAAGTGCTGGAAGTATGGGCCATACTATCACATCACCCCCAGCTTGCGGAGACAGCTCACAGCAGTATGAATACCTGCTGAGCAAATGCAAGGACCTGGGTTCATCCCCAGTACCACATTCCATGAGGGCAGGGAGACTGAGACAGGAGGGTCCCTATGTGTCCCAGCTGCATAGCAGACCCTGTACCAAACAAATAATTAGTAAATTAACAATAAATTAATCATAATCCATTGCCTCATATTTGAAATGTAGTGTTTCTAGACCCTAAATTTTCACACAACAAACTTCCCAGTAGGATATGAATTTAAGAAAAAAGGGTGTGTTTCATTTTTAGGATCAATTCCTGCCTGCTGTATGTATCCGCAGAACTCCACAGATTGTACTTGTGTGCTTTGAATCTTTTGCACACGACCCTACCATACTTTTGAAATGTGGGGCCTTTAATTTGCAGTTTGTTTTGGACTTTGAATTCTTTTGGCATATGCATACATACCCTTAAAATAGAGCCAGAATGTTCTTCTAGAAGGGAAGCAACTATTTCTCATGCAGCATGAGTAATCTCGAAAACCACCTGTTGCCTCTCTCTCTCCGTCTGCTGCTTACCCTCGGTGTAGGCAGGTATTTATAAACACGAACTCCTTTAGTTTCCAGCTTTTTAGTCAGTAAAAAACAAAGCTCCTTTTTTTCTGTAAGCTCTTCATTTTTAAAAGGTTGTTGGTATCAATGTGTCTGACTCTTATCCCTCTCTTTCTGGGTGGAGGAAGTTGATGGAGTAGAATCCTGGGGTTCTTGCCTTGCCGGTCCTGAAGGTGTGCTTGCTCAGGATCATTCACTATGTGATCTTGGTGACGGGGTGGAGCTCTTGGCTAACAAGTGGGAAAGCCTGAGTTCCACTTCCAGCATTACAACACAAGGTTAATTCTTTTGAATAATTTCCTATTATTACTGTAAAGTTCATGTCAGTCCTTCCATGTTGCTATAACTAGCAATGAGGCTCTAAAGGAAGATGTGGGAGTGGGAGTGAGCAGATCCAGCACTGGTGGGCCCTAGCACTACCTAGGGCACTGACCCCGAAGTGAGTCTGTTGTAGGCCATCCATCCTCTTAATTCAAAAGGTCAAGAACAAGGGAATGAGGGGACCACCCAGTGAGAAACCCCAGGGGCCTGTATTAGTCATTCATTTTGGTTATTGTTTCTAAGTGGATGAAAAGCTCCAATCATGCAGTTTTAAAAGTCATCTACTTTTTCTTTCTGTCCACAGGGCCAATGGATTCTCTAATCCAGGAGCTCAGGTAGGGTCTGTCCTTCATTACCTTTTCTCAGATGTATTGGCTTTCATTATCAGAATGATTTGTGTTTCTCAAGCCTCAGAATCCTTGTTTTCTGATAAGGAATAAGCCGTAGGGCTTATTTCACCCAATCTCTGTCTATACACAGAAAAGCAGGGAAGAGGATCAACTATGTCCATTTATATCCAAAGCAATTTGATCTAATATGCTGAGCATCAAGCACGACATTTTGCTGTAATGTGCATAATCTCCCCCTTTTCCCTATGGAGTGCGGTGACCACACACTTTTTTAAAAATAATTTTATTAAGAAACAAATGGCAATGAGACAGTTTCCAAACCGATTAGTAGGACAGTTTTAATAATTAATACATTGCATATTATTGTCTTCATAGTGGTTATTCATAGTTCAAGATGCACATAGAATATCCTGCCCATGAGACACTATTAGAACAAATCTTTCTATTCATTGAATTAAGAGAAAGTAGCTGTATATCTCTCCTATTTTCATAGGATGAAACACCTTGTGTGATTGGTTGGAGTTTGCACTGAGTCTCATGAACTCAAGGGTCATCTCTGATTAATGGATTACCCACTTCTAAGTCAACTACTTTTTTGTTTAAAATAATTAAGTAATCCCATCATGATATGTCACCCAATGGAATTACCTAATTATGCATATGTTGGTCTTTTGGAGACAGGATTTTGCTATGCAGTTTAGGCTGACCTTGAACCACTTTGTAGCCCAGGCTAGCCTTGAACTCCCAGCAGCCCTCCTACCTCAGCCTCCTGAGTGCTGGGATTATAGGTATGTACCACTACACCCAGATACATATTTTTACTTATATGTAGGAAGATAATATTCAAAAAGTTTTGTGAGTCATCCGTGTATTTCTACATTAGATGCCATAATTCAGTATTAGTGCCTCCCAGTGTGTGTTACAGAATATATTCCAAATGAATTTCTCTAGAGTCTTTGTCAAATTTTAGTCAACAAAAATGTATATTTTAAAAAATAAACAGGCGTGCTTCCCATATAGGATAAATCTATATGCTAGGAAGAAAAGGATGCCCTGGGTCGTTTATTTACTTTAGGCTTATTGTTATAGAACCAGCAAGTTCCAGACCCCCTATGCAATCCATCTTTCTTACAACAGCAGTGATCTATACAGGTCCCTTGGGGAAATGCCCAGAGGGTCAAGGGTGTGTGCCCAAGCTCAGCACACCTGCTGCTTAGGAAGCCCAAAGCCTGTATGATTTCCTGAGTGTCTCCTGCGGGACACGTGGATTGGATTCTCCTCTCCCCTGCTGCCCATGGCCCTGTCTGTCCCAGCCCTGGCCTACCCATTAGAATTCATGCTGATGCTTTCTTGTGTGGAAGTTTTCTTGAAGAGCACTTATGGTTCTCTCTGGGTTATCAATATCATCATTAAAAATTTAGCTTTTAAAGGACTTGGAAAAGAGTAGGCTATTCAGTGTACATCCGAGCAAGATCAAGCCATTGAATTATTTGACTTATTTAAATTCTTGCTTTAAATTTGCTGTCATATAAAATTTAATCTTTTGTAAGAGTTTATTTCCTCTGTAGAGGGATCCAGGAAAGCTCAGTGATCAATGCTCGAGATGTACCCGAGCACCCAGCACATGGATGCATTGAATTGTCTCCCTAGTGTAAGAAACTGGAAGATGTACAATAGAGAATTGGGAAATGGAGAGAAAACGCTGAAAAGGGAAGAAAAACTGGAATGGAAGAAAGGAGAAAAGTAAAGGAAAAGGAAAAGAAACACACACACACACACACACACACACACACACACACAAATGTATATGCACATACACGGTAGTTAAAATGGGAATGCTACTAATTGCCATTAACTCATTGAGAGGAACAGCATATGCCACATTGCTTGGTCAGTTTTTCATGCCTTATCCTATATGAAGAGCAACTACTTTGAAGATAACAATTGCAATGTACTGAACATTGTTTTTCTCCCACAATCTTGTTTTGAAAATTTTACATCATTGTTTCTATTATCTATTTTTTTTTTCTTTAAAAGAAAAAAAGATGTACCATAGATTTTCAGTACCTGTGGTGCCTCCCTGACATGCCCATGACAACATGGCCAACTCATCTACTGTCACAGGTCTGACCTGTGTCAGTCAGACTAGAAAATCAAACCATTCAGAGGCAAAAAAAAAAAACCCCAAAAACCTTGGAGCCCTTTGGTGATGAGTCACTTGGAAAAAAAGCAAGTTTTAAAGAAATTAATGTGTGTGCATTGACCTAAGAATAAATATATAATTCAAAGAGGAGAAAAAATTGCCAGAAAGAAAGTAAATATATGGGTGAAATTTCAATATAATTTTTTCAGAAATGTAAATTTCCATTCAAGCACATATTAGCATGAATAATTATACAAAGCTAATATTTATTGAGATCTTATGTGCCAGGCAATCTTTTTAAAATTTGAGTACACCTTGGCGCAGGGTGCAGTGCGTCCATTGACTGTCAGGACTGGGACCTACGTACAGCACACATCCATTCCCTTCTCTGCCCCCTCTACCAGCTTGTATTCATCCACCATCTATTTCTCTTATCAGACCTTATAAAGTTAATTATCATGTACACTGATCAAAAAGCAGACTAATTCGCACCAGGTGCCCTTGTACTTCCTCAGTCATTCAATCATTTCATTGGCTCTTCCAGCACCTTATCTGGGTGAAACTGGTGATTTCCACTTTCCAAGGAATAAAGTAAGAAAAAAAAACACTTCATGAATAGCCTGGCGGGACATGGCTGCTGAAGCATGCATGCTCTGGACTCTGGGCTAGCTTTTCGATCAAGCAGCTCTATTTTCTCTCAGCCATAGACCATACTGCTTGAGATATAAATTGAGAAGTAGGGGCCAACAAGATAGCTCAGCAGACTAAGTACTTGCTTTGGCAAGCACAGGGACCCGGGTTCGATCCCCAGTCCTGCATGCCACCCCACCGCTGAGTGAGCCACTGAGTGCAGGTGTGGTGGTGCACACCGAGAATCCCAGGGCTGGAGAGGCTGAAAACAGGAGGGTCTCTATGAATCCGAGCTGCATAGTGAGACGCTGTGGCAAATGCAAAAAAAAAAAAAAGAAAGAAAGAAAGAAAAAGAAAATAAAATTTTAAAATGAAAAGTATTTCATTCTTTAGGACGCTGATCAACTGAATCTTCAAAGTCCTACTTTTGGGCCTTATGGTTTATCTTTCTACAGTGCTCTTTTCTCAAATTTGAACAAAGGGTATATTTTATTTTAAGAGAAGGTTTCCTATTAGCCTCATTGTCTGAAAATTATATTTGTCAAATGTTCCATTCTATCTAATTTGTTAATAGAGCAATTCAGAGAGATTATGATAATTGCTGGGAAATTTCACAAACAAATTTTGCTATTTTACATTAATATAAACCAGTTTACAGAAATTACTACCTGATCATTTCAAAGTTTGTCATTATTTATGTTAAATAGAATTATTATGCTTAGGCTGATAGTGCACCAATTTGTTTCTTAAGTGGTTTAAACAGATCCAGAAATAGAATCTATGAACATCCTGTGTAAATCTTTGGGAGAAAGTACTACTCTATATGAGAGTCTACACTTCTGGCATCTTTTTTAAATTTTTGTGTAACTTCTGTATAAATCCACCCATTCTTTACAGTCGCCCTTCCAATTTACTACAAATGTAAATTTGCTGTCACCCCAGATCATAACCATGTGTCTGGATTCTGAGCACCCTTAGAAAATGCAGCAGATTTTTCCTGGTGTAAAATTATGGCTATTTTGAAAGGAACATTGGCAACTTTATTTAGTCCTTCTTTTTAGAATGCATTAGATATATTGCTTCCCAAGAGACTACTTACAAAAATACTAATACAAATGAAGCTAATTTAAATATACTATATATTGTTCATGGCACTAATAAAAATTGATACTGACATTCTCATCTTCTTATTATACTCTGTGTCAGCTACTATCATCACCATTAAAAAAGCAATTTATAACCACAGACCCACCTTTAATCATATTCCTTATTAGCATTTTCTGTCTTCCCTCGAACACGATTCAGGTTACAGGTGGTACTGAGCACACTCTCCTCCATCTTTCTAAATCACGACTAGTGCATTATCTCTGCTCTTTTCTTTTGTTACTATTATCCTTAATCGGAACCTCATGCTATTGCATTTACTAATATTGGTAATTGTCTCATGCATTGGCAAAATGTTTTATACCAGTCAAGCCCCCTTCCTCTAATTAGGAAAATACATTCTGGCCTCTGAAATGGCTTTCCTGGGTGAGCCCTTAGAGACGAATGAACTCACGGCTCTTAAATACATTAGTCCTTTTGTGGTTTATTGCTACTTACCAATTTGTTGACTGAAATTTGGCAATGCACATTTGAAGTTTGATGCTTGTTTTCACTCTATTTTTTATTTCATTTAAAAACTGCACCATTTGACAACTTCTTGTAAGTTTTAATTTAAATATTTTATGAGCTGCTACATATTTAAGAATTACTTTCCATCTGTTTGTGACTTACAGGTTCAGGTGGGTTTTACTCTTCTATTTTATTTCATTTGCTTCAGTCCTTAGTTAGACATTGTAATGCTTGATAATTTACTTTTCAATCTCTCTGTCTCTTTTAGAAAATAATATTTCCTTTCATAGCTATGATTACATTAGAACTTGCCTATTGCAAAAAAAAAAAATGAGACAAAAACTAAAGGAAAAAAAGTGATCAGAAACTTATTTTTGATGATAAACGTTCCACAAATCTAACATGAACGTGGATAGAAGAACAGATAAACCTTTTCTTTCATCTCATCACTGACCTGTCCAAAGGGAAGGCTCACAGCACACTTTGGGTATTTAGCAACATACCTACTGTATTAGTGTTGGCAACATACTTTTCTAAATGTCCTGGCTTAACCTGTAAATTAGAACCCAAGAAACTGGTGAAAAAATCTGCTTTGTGGGGGAAACCAAAGAGGACCAACACAGCCAGCTGATGGTATAGATTTACTTTAGAAGGGCAGTGCCCTGCCCGTCAGCCCCCTCCTCCTCTTCCCCACCTCCATGTAATACAGATGCTCTGAGTCTTGTCATTACTGAAGAAATGCTCAAGGAATATGATGCTGTGTTAACTGTACTGTCCTTCCCAGGATAGAAATGTACCCTCAAGCCTATCAGGGAAGCTACTGACAAGAATGAACACAAAAAGGAGTTTGTTGTTTAGCAAGAAAACCCAGTGATCTGGCAAGTGGCCGGTACTGCTGTGTTAGCACAGCCTCTTAGCTATTAGCATTGAACTTGCTGCTGCACGGCCCTAGCCAAGTGCAGGCTGAGTGAGCTGCGAAACAATGCATGTAATACCTAGTTGCACGCGGACAGCAAGCCCACCAGGCAGTCAGGACAGATGATAGTGTCCACAAAGGGCTCACATCTCTAGAAATCAGTGGTAAAACATCTTCCCCACAGGTGTGTGTGAGGGGTCACTTGCACCATCCCTTTAAGGTCTACTAATGCTTGCCTCTAGAGACGATGTTTTCTCCACTGGGCTTCCTGTGACACATATCTCTTTACTGGGCAGAATGTGCTGCTCTTATCTTGTGGTTATCTGTTCTCTGGCTGCTTCTGCTGCAGCATGGTACCTGGCATTTCAATGACTATGTAACTAATGGCATCAGGAATACACCCAGTGAATTATGGAATAATAGCACTGGTGGTGACATAGGCAAAATGCCACAGGGAAGAAGGGAAAGAATCACTTCCAACTTGAGGCTGGATGGTCACCTTCGAGCTGTTAATCTCGGAGCAGCTGCCAGCTGCAGCATTCCCAGGAGCTTATCAGAATTGCAGGCTCTGTGCTTCCACGGCGAACTTGTGGCTTCAGCCTTCTCAGGAGGCTGATGTGCATATAAGAGACTGAAAAGCTCCAGTCTTGGGGGCCCTGGGTGAGACCTCTCTGGTTACTTAGCAAAGCTCTTCTGTACTGTCCTTTGGCAGAGGTTGGTAAAAAATTGGAGCTCAGTTTCTTTGGAGTTATCTTGACCCAGGAATTCCTGGTCAATGCTAATTATTGTTCTTCATTTATGTTTGGTGAGAAGGAGCCGAGTAAAGAACAAGTTATTTTGAAAGTAGTGAAGCCAAAAGCTCATGCTTCAATGTGGAAGACTTAGTTTGTTTCTACCTTTTGGAAGTGTTTGAAGTCAAGCAGGTTTTCCTTAGATTCCTCCCCTATTATTTGAAAATTTGGGTGAGGACACGTTTTAAACACCATTTTCTATGCCTTCATGGGTGACTTAGTAGCTGTATAGATTGGGTTCTTGAAGCATTTGATTGTGCTTCAACAGAATCTTAAATCTTGTCAGTGTCTGTGACATGAGTCTTGCAGTTTTGGTGGTGGATGATGCAAGATGTGGACTTGCTCAGCCCTCCACAAGGTCTTCCTGTGTCCCATCTCCTCCTCAGCACTCTGAGCACAGCGCAAGACCACTTACCACCTCCTCTCATTTCTCCTCAACCCTCTTTGAAAGCCTCCATGAACTAAGGTCTCAGGAAGAGCATTCATTTCAAGTCTTTTACTTAAGCTGTTTCCATGTGGGGTCCCATTTTCATTATGCTAAAGGACTGCAAACAATGTCTCCAACATTTTGTCATTTTTTCTGTTTAATGTGCATACTGAAATAAATGTGTGTACAAAGTTGACAGATGGGCTCCCTACAACCTGAGCAGTGTGACTGGGATTTTTGATAATTCTGGTGCAAATGCTTACCAGAAGTTGACTAGTTCATGTAATGGAGAGAACTGTAGGTAAATAATGTTCCTGGTCCTGGGGGTTCTGGCACAGACCAGTTTTCTTGCCCAAGGAAACAGTTTTCTCTTATTTTCAATTGTTTCCTAGTATGTGCTCATGATCCGGCTCAGCCCTATCTTCCGAGTTCCTTGTCTTTTCACTTCTCTTTGGTGATGTTTTCCTTTGGGACTCTTCCTTGCAGGATCTTTCTCCTGGTTCATTTTCTGCTCCCTAGCACAGGAAATTCTTTTTTCTAAGTATCCACCCCTCCTCAAGTTTTGTTCTTCCTACTTCTGCACTTTCTGTGTTTCATGTGATGAAAACTCTTCCCTTCCTTGCCAAGTTCTCCTTTTGGTCTTTTCCAATGTGGGATTCATTTGTATCACTAAAAGGGTCAAGACGCACAGCATCCCCATGAACTGTTCCCTGATCCCCAGCCTAATAATTTTTCCATTGTGTTTTGAAGTACTTTTCTACTTGTCTGCTTTAAAGCGCTGAGTATTTGGAGTGGTTTGTCATGTTTTGCTATTCATTCCTCCATCTGTCCACCCATTCAAAAGGAAGCCTATCTCTTCCTATAGGTACAGTTTGGTTGGGGGCGACACAGAAAAGGAACAGATAATACAGAAGCTTTAATTTGTCACATGGAATTCTGTATTTTTATACACCCACAAACCTTTATTTAAAGAAAAGGATTCTATTTCATGATTTGTTATGTAGTTGTTCTACTCATTATTTGTTATCCTGGCACATGTTACTGGAGGAATACTTTAATGTACATTACCCATCATGATGTATTTTGAGAATGTTAGCAATTCATCATAAAGACATTTCTGTTCTACCTGTTGGTTCCATGCCACTGCCTCAAGAGTCCCTACAACTTTTCTTCTCAAATTCCTCAATTTTTCCTTCATCTTGCCCCTGTACTATTTTCTTTAGAAAGTAGATTTATACTATGATAAGAACATCTACTATGAGATCCACCATTTTTGTAATCTACTTCTGCTCCTTTGTAGCCAGGACTGCTTAACTGGCAAAACTTGTATCAGCCTTGCCCCCCTTACAAAGGAGCTTGCTCTGGATTTAATTGCTTCTGGTGCATCATTCTATGGTCGTAAGTGTTGTCCTCCAGTAATATGCTTTATCAAAGTGTCAAATGCAAAATGAAATGCACTTGATTCTGTGACTGTCTCTGTTCATTTCATTTGACCATTTTCAGTCAGGAAGAATAAACGATTAAAAAATAAACTAAAAAGTTACCTACATATCTGAGGAAAGCAGTGGAGCGGATATTCACACTGCCCATCAGCTGAGGGGCTATGGACAGGGTTGGTGTCAACCCACAGAGCAAAGATATTCCCGGGACTCGGCAACATTAGAAGAAACCCAGGGTAGGGGGCACCAGTTGGAAAGCAGCACAGACAAGGAGAGACCATGTGAGCTGGGTTCTTGGGTGAGGTGGGGGAGGGGGCACACCACATCTTTGGGGAGACTCCCAAAGAGACGGCTCTGAAGAGGGGGGTGGGAAAGCTCTCTCTAGGGACTCTTGGAAAATCAAAGGCAAAGGGAAGTCACTCGAGGAGGGCAGAAGGTGCAGGTGCCCCTGAGCTCCTGCTCCCTGCCTTGCCCCAATGAGGAAAGCACAGCGCAGACTGCTCTCCCAGTCTGCGACGTGAACAGAGGGGTGTAGAGTCCTGGATTCCTTCCAGTGCTCCTGGAAGGTGCTGCTGAGGCCCCGAGGACCCCGGGTCCTGTGGCTCGTGAACCCTAACGTGGAGCTTGCTGCCTTCCTTAGGCATGAAGGAAGTTCTAGAAAGCTGGTGCTCTCGAGGCCATTCTCAAAGAAGCCTGACCTCCCTGGGTGGCATGCTCCCTGGTCTTCCGGCCCTCACCTGCATCTCCTCAGGCTGGTTGCGCGCTCCTCCTCAGCCAGCAGTCTCTAACCTGGATTCCCCCAGGTGTTTCGCTGGTCCTCTCTGCCAGTGATTCCCGGGTGACCTCACCCTGATTCAGAGCATTCAGTGTGAATAAATGTAGGTCCCCACACTTCTGCCTCCCCTGGATGATGGGTGTGGCATCCCCAGCTGGGCCTATGGAGCACCTCCCATGTTCTACATGCCAATCCCGAATCCAAGTGCTCTACAAGGAGGAAGACAGCTTGTCCTGGGGAGTTCAAAAGCCTTTTTCCACCTGATGCTGCATCCAGTCTGTCCAAATGTAATGATACCCTTAATTTTCTCTCTCTCTCTCTCTCTCTCTCTCTCTCTCTCTCTCTCTCTCTCTGTGTGTGTGTGTGTGTGTGTGTGTGTGTGTCTTTTTGAGACAGGATCTCACAATGCAGTGCAAGCAGGCCTTGAACCCACTCTGTAGCCCATGCTGGCCTTGAGCTCACAGAGCTCCTCCTGTCTCAGCCTTCCAAGGACTGGGATTAAGGACATGCATCACCATGCTAGACACCTTTAATTTCAAAATAGGCTCTCAGTCTGATTGTCTGTCATGGCTGTCACTGCTGTCTCCATGGCCCAAGACCATCCTTGCCCACTGTGAATCTTGATTAGGCACTTCTCAGGTTTCCCTGTGTTTGTTCTTTATGCAGTTGCTCTCTAAGGCAGCCATGAACCCTGCAGCAGCCCACTTCTCAGTGGAAGTGATCACTCACAGAGCCTGGGCTGTCTGCCCTCTGCGTTGCCCCCTCCTCCACCCACGGGAGCTGCCCCCTGCCTCTGAGTTCCTTCCTGTGTCTGGAAGATGCTTCCTACACGCTTGTGTCTTGCCTCCTCTTATGCAGGTCTTTACTCTAACACCTCTTTGTCAGCAGGCCCTTCCCTGGCTTAGCCTTTAGAATGACTGCATGCTTTAGGTTAAACCTTTCCTCATTCCCTGTCCCTCTTTTATTCTTTCAGGGGACATTTTTTCATCTTCTCACATGGGACCCATCCTTTCTAGCCTATCTGCTTCTATGGCAGTGTGGCCAAGTATTATTATTTCTTATACCATTAATAACATCCACAACCCCTAGCTTGGTGGCTGGCGCATAACTGGGTGTTAATTTTGAATGTCTGTGTTCTGAGTACTCTATAAGGCTTGGGAATAAGGCATAGTGACTTGAGGTTTTGGAAAGTAAAAACCTAAAAGAAATGAAAGTTACACTGTGATGGATCCTAGAAATGTTTGTATAAGAAGCCCGATGGGTACCCATTCCCTCTGGCTGGGATTTGACCCAAGTGTGCAAGACAAGCATGTGACTGGGGATATATGTCATGGGCACGTTGTCCCAGAGGGCTTGAGCTTGCTGTGGTGTGCATGGCTGGGCCGGGGTGTCCAGAGAAAAAAGGTGAGAACAGAGTCTTTCCCTTGAGTCTGTGTGAGATAATTTTTCTGATTACTTGGGACTTATTTCACTTGTCCATCTCTAACAAGCTATTCTCACAATTTTCAAAGCAAGGAAAAATTCAGTGCCAAGAGAAAGTACCCACCCTCAGAGCCAAGTGTCCTCACTTTTAATGATTTTGTGCTTTAGTGACCCGGATGTGGATGCTCGGCTCCAGGCCATCTCTAAAACTGATGCAGCACAATTGCTTGTAACAGTGGAGCAGGCCTCCAAGTAGGTTGTAGCCTGGTGGTCACGCTTTGCCACAGGAAACCCTTACAAATAGGAGCTTACAGAACAGCTTTTAGATGTCTGTCTGACCAACATGTGGGTTCCATGGTACCAGGAACGTCCTCAGTAGCCCTTTCATGTCCCCACAGTGCTGGCTGCATCCCAGAAAATTTGCACACACAGTTACCCACCCTCTCTCACCTGCTTCTGAGCCCTGTGAAGTGGGGCCCCTACCCAGCAGCAAGGGCTGCTTCAGAGCCATAGCCCAAGTTGCTGCAGGGAGTTTCTTAGCCTGCGTTCTGCTGCTGTAACAGAACACCGGAGGCTAGGAACATGGTGCTCAGCTCTATGGGCAAAAAAAAGTCCAAAGCTGAGGAATCAAGTGAGGCAAGATTCTTGTGCTACACTGTACCGAAGTGGCACCATGGCAGTGGCATATAGGAGGAGAGAGAGAGAGAGAGCAAAGGACGCTAAACTCTGTCTACCACTGACCAACCTCTGAGATCTGGACTCTAAGTCACTCTGAGGCAGGGCACCTAAGCCTGGCCACCTATTAGAGACCCCTACCTCTCAGCATTTGACCACGGCAACTGAATTTTAACACGAACAAGTGAGTGGCTTGTTGCAAAAAGGTTAGACTAAGGCATCAACACCGGCAGGCTGATAACTCCTGCCATCGCTGAGCAGCAGTGGAAATATCAGGATGCCTTATTAATACTGGAGAGACCAAAAGGCATATGCCTGCACTTTCCCAGCCAAGAAACCAGAGGGGGGCGGCTTTAGCAAATCTGGGCTGGAAGGGTGGGCACAAACCTGCCCATAGGGCCAGGATCACAGGAGGTGACCTGTGAGCCTGAGGGTTTTATTTTTAGTTGAGCTCTTCTCAGTGTGAGAAAACCTTTGAAACCAAGTTATTTTTGATTCAGTGGGATACTTGGCTGCTGAAAGGTTTTGCAGATTGTGTGTGTTCATATGTATGCCTGTGTGTGTACACTCACACACTTAGAGCAACGCTACAAGTACATTTATACATGCACAATTGGAATACTGATTCAAAAGTATGGGATCCCTACTAATTTAGTGTTTTCTTGACTATTTCAATGCATGGTCCTTTTAATACTATTCCTGTAAGCAAGCAAGTTCTGTTAAGTGACTCATGATGTAATTTGTTAAAGTTCAGAAGGATAAATAGAAAATCCCCAAGACCAAGCAGCTCTGTGGCACATTTAGCTAAGACCTTGGGCATGTCTGTAGGTTTTTAATTGTTTAATTCAAGGAACCAAAAAAACCCCCCCAAAAAACCAAACCAAAACAAAAAAAAAACACCCAAATTTATGAACTGATTTTTGTATTCAGGTAAATGTTAAAAATGAAACTGGCACTTAAAGTACTGGATTTAAGCAGTCACATCGTTTTGAAAAAATATCTTAGTCAAAAGTACTGAATTACTTGCATTACTGGAAGGCATGCTGCTGCCTGCGGTGGGTGTGCTTGTCTTGGGTTTCATTCCCCCTGTGACTCTTTATCCTGTATTTGTGCACCTATGTATTCTGTTCTCTCATGGGGTGATGTATGCTAGTCCTTGACTGTCTCAAACACACACACACACACACACACACACACACACTCCCTCTTTCTCTCTCACACACACACTCTCCCTCTCCCTCGCTCTCTCCCACACACTCTCCCTCTCTCTCTCTCTCTCTCACACACACACACACACACACACACTCTCTCCCTCTCCTTCTCTCTCTCACACACACCCTCCCTCTCTCTCTCTCACACACCCACACCCACCCTGTCTCTCTCTCCTCTCTCTCTCTCTCTCTCACACACACACACACTCCCTCTCTCTCACACACACACTCTCCCTCTCTCTCTCTTACACATGCACACACACACACACACGAGCATGTGCATATGTAGATGCATAGTCCCCACACGCATTTCATTTCCCTCTTCCTTCTGACTCCCTTACTTTTCTCTTTTCCTTTGCATCTTGTTCTCTCTGTCTCACCTATACTTCTTTCCATTTTTCCTTTCTTTATCTCAGGACTAGTTCCATCTTTATGTATTTTGGCCTTTATCAAAAGTCCACCTTAATTAACTCTGATCTATTTATGTGGCCCTAGAAACAAAGAAGCTCCCAACTCATTATTAGTTAATGATTTTTACTTCAAAGTACTTGTAAGTAAACAAGATCAATTTCATTAGTAAGGATTTGTTGCTTCCAGGTGGGTGCAGTCAAATGCTCTTCCATGGAGCTATAACCACTCTAGGCCTCCAAAACATGGATAGGAACTTGGGCTTTGGTAGGGCTTGGACATGGCGTGTCCCTGCATAACACAGACAATCTCTGAAATCGTCCACAACAACCTCTTTCCCCCTCTGAGATCTCTGGCTAATTTGCACAAACTTGACTTTAGGAACAGGCAGGAAATATTAACTATGTTGTTTCTGCTCCAGATTAACATTTTTAAGTACAAATAACAATAAATATTATGCTCCATTTTGATGCTCCCATTCAGACATGAGGGCTAATGTGAAATTTTCTCTGTGCCTGAATACTTGCAAACTGCACAGTTCATGTTTTGTTCATTAGGTAATTGCCATGTACTTCCAAGTTCAATTTGTATGACAAGCATCCATTCCTCCTTTTTGAAGACCTGTGTATAAAAATATTCTGTTCCTCCCCAATTACAGCAATGCTGGCATGGTACCTGAGATACATAACAGATAGCTGGTGGCCTCGGGAGTTTCCAGTCACAAGGTCATGGAAAAGACTGACAAGACATAAGCCAAATAAAATAGGATGTTGATTAAGTGGGGAGTTTTCTACATCATTCCTGGAAGTGACTTGAAAGTACTGATGCCCTTTAACTAATGGTTGGATTACACCCTGACAGACCCATCCGAAATGGGAAATAGTGCATGTTGACTATGCATTTAATATGTCTAATCTGCTAAGTTTCTTAGTTGCACCCTGTATGTTATCAATTATTCACCTTGTAGCCAACTGAGCAATCTCTAAAACTGGCCAGCATCCTGAGAAAGATGGTACTATGTAGCAAGCCTGGGAAATAGACTCAATATCAAAATTCTGATCATGGTTTGTACCAAACGTGCATCACCTTTGTGCCACTGTAAAGTTAAAAAGGAAATAACTTGAACTACCAGAAGCCAGAGTCTGTCTGTAATAGTAATATGAAGATACTGTATTTAAGAGCTTGGTTTGAGGTTTGTGGCTTCTGGTACTTTGCCTCAGGGGAAAACTGAGCAGACCAGGCCATGGAGATAGCTCAGTGATTTAATCACTTGCCTAGGCAAGCTCAAGGATCAGGGTTTGATCCTTGGTACTGCATGTCACGCAGACCTGCCTCCAGGCACACTGAGCTGGCCACTGAAACTGGGCATGGTGGCACATGCCTGTAATCCCACCTCTGGGGAGACTGAGACAGGAGGATCACTAGGAGTTTAAGCTGCATAGTGTGAGGCTCTACCACATACATAAAATTAAAAACAAACAAATGAAAACCTGAGCAGATCAATTCCTCATTGAGGAATTTGCAGTCTTGTAAGCCTGACAGAGACATGGGCAAGGAAAAAGGATGGGAAGCAAATGCCTCTGGACAATACTGCCTTCAGTTTCCACTCTACTTAAGCAGCCCCTCTGCTTTTAAGTTAACCATTTCTTGTGAGCACAATTGCTTTTTGAAGTTAGACAGAATAATATGTAAGGAGAATAAGACAGAGCACTTCATTTTTTTTTTCTAGGTATCTGACAATACAAAACTAGAATGTGTGCACAAATAGAACATGTGTGGTTTTACATACAAAATAATGTGAGACTCATTCATATTTTGCACGGCTAAATGAGGCTGCCTGCCAACTGAATTATCCAGTCTATCAATGGGCTAAAAAAAAGGCACATGGTAGAGCTCATAGTACTTAGGTAAGACGCATTATTTTTGGAGAAAATATATTTATAGTATTTATATTTTAGAGTGTTTTCCAAATTTTGGTTTAAAATTTTATGTTGTACAGTCAATGATTGAGTAGATAATTTAAAAAAAAACTGGGTTATGTAAAAATTTAATGATCTTTAAAACTAGATGGTTCTGCATTCTTGGGGAACAGAGCTTGGCACCAATCAGTTCTCAGTGTCGTGGTCACTGGGCCAACGTTTGTACGGACCAGGTAGGGTTTCTTCACCCACAGGACTCTGGTCACCTACCCACCCCATCTGTCTCATTCTTGGCTGTCTGCAGGAGCCCTTCCATGGCAAAGCAAGCTGGCCTAGCAGCTCACATGAGCCAGAGCTGTGCCAGCCCCATCATCTCCATATTTAATGGGGAGTTTTGATGCAGCTCCCTTCTCTGGGATGCAATTCCCCATATTCCTGTTTCTCCTGAAGTCTAGCTTCTTATGTTGACATCTGGGTGGGTTTAATATCCATAAACATGTTCTGCACTTTTTATTAAGACAAAGACCTTAAGAAACAGTCTCTGTTTGCTTGTAGACATTTCCAGATTACTTAAGGAGACTATTAAAATTCAGAGTGATACATTTTATAATCTGGGTAAATGCCAAGTGCTTTTGAGGTATCGGGAGCATGTGTTGGGCAGTGTGAGTAAGATGACATCATCAAGGAGTGTCAAATTGGGTAGTGTGGGTAGGATGATATCATCAAGGAGGGTCTTCACTCAGCAGCAGGAGGTGGGTGAGAGACTTCAAGTTGACATCAACATGACCTCACAATTCAGAGAAATATTGTTATACTTTCTACTTTTATTGTTATTACAGTGTGGATTTTAATGGCTTGACTATATTAAGAAAAAAACTGTGTTGTGGGTATTAGGCAATTAATTTGTCATTCATAAAACTCAATCTTAATTAAAGGAGAAAAAAGGATCTTCTAGCTCTGGCCTTCTGGAGAAGCATCTCTCCTTCTATAAACCTGGTGTTATCAAATAACCTTGCCCATGGAGCCAGTGTTCCATGACAGCAAACCAGACATCAATAAGCAGCAGCAACCTATTAGATGCTGAATTTATGACATGAGTAATAGGAGAAGCTTACATTACAGGTTTATTATTGGACACACCTTGGTGTGACAGAACTTTACAAACATGGAGGTAGTCACAAAGCTTCTCAGCTGTTTCTGGGCTGATTCCGGAGGGGAGAAGAGCAACATCACAGACTTCACTTCAGGAAAGCAACTCACCATTTTTCATGTACTGCTGACTGTCTTAGGAATTGCAAGTCCCATTTCAAATGGATGCATGCAGCTCTTAAAAATTCATGCAAGCAGATGTGTACAGGTTGCTCACCCAACTGTGGGCCAGGGCAGGAGCCTCAGGAGGGAAAGTGGCTCCTCTGAAGTTATAAAACATTAGCTCAGAAAAAATATAGCATTTCACCAAATGTGACATCATGTCTGCGACTACACACCTGTTTAAATACTTAAGGAGAAATGATTTAAGGGTTAGGATTGTCTATTCATCTTGTAAGATGCACAGTGGAGAAATATTGAAAACTTTCTAAGATTGCATTTCCTCTGAGTAAGATGTCAGTGAGTGTTACCTTAGATCACTATGAGTAAACTTGCATAATCATTTATCTTTTTTTTCTTGTCTTTTTACTTTCTTTTGTGCTGAGGATCAAACTCAGAACCTTATGCTTGCCAGACAGGTTCTTAAACTGCTGAGCTATCTCCCTGGCCCTTCATATCCATTTCAACATAAGGAAAGAATGTCCCTCTGTCTGCTTCCCCCACTAGCTCCTCTGTCACTTGGAGCCAGTATCACCTCTTTCAAGCTTCATTGCATATTTTCCCGTCAGTCTCTGCTGTCTCCTGTATTTAGTTTCTGTCTCTTTAGATTGTGAACTCCTGACAAACAGGATGACACAGATATTTAGGGTTATTATATTACTAATCAATCGAGGTCACTGAAATCCATGAATATTATTACATTTTGAAAATGACTATAATGTTAAAGACTGGCCATGAATGGATATCCTAATGGATCAATATGTCAGCCATTGTCCAAGAAATTCCCTGTGTCGCCACGTAACCTCATGATTTTTACCATTGGATAGCAATAGCCGTTGGCTTGCTAAATGGATTATCATGAATTCCATCCTCACCTTCTTGCTTCAGAGGAGGTTAACAGCGAGCCTACCTACTTCAGCTGAGGGTGTATATCCTGCACTCTCCCTCACTTGGGGTTGCAGAAGGAACTTACAAGATCAGAAGGAAGCTGCAGGAGCAAGTTTAGCCGTGCTCCTCAAGATCTCCTTGTCTTTGTCCACAATGTCAAGAGCAATCTCCAACTTCACCAGCACTTCCAGGCTCACCAGTCTCGCTGCCAGTGCCTGCCTTCAGACCATGGCCCTGGTTAGGTTGCCTAGGAGACAAGGTCAGAGACAGGAATTTGCGTATAACATGCTTTAGGGATGTCCTCCTGCGAACATCATCTGATGGGTGTAAGAGAGGTAGGTGGGGCAGAAGGAGAAGTTGGACTGCAATGCAGGTGAGTGGCAGTGCAGTTGCAATAGAAGCTTCAACCTGCCCTGCTGGTGGGTCTGGTGCTGGATGTCTTTTCAGAGCCAGTCCTCCCTTTAGGTAATAGTGAATATGGGCTGTTTGGTGGGATATGGTTAGGATTAAATGGCTGAGGATTCTCACCAATGTATTCCACCAAGGCCCACCAGCTTCCAGTCTTCTCAACAGGTGGAGGAATGAAGCCCCTCACCCTGAAGGTAGAGGAAGGGATGAGGTTCCATGGTCTATCTTCTCAGCTCAGGGTCTCTGGCCTGATCTTGCAGCTCAGCGCATTTGCATTGCGTATTTTACTTCTTTCCTTGCTCCTCAGCCCTTTCCCCTCGGCCTTGGGAGCACTTCAGCCGAGCTAGGTGTGTGTGGTGAGTACGATGGAGAACTCTGGAGACCAGGCTGATGGCACTGATCCCGTTTATTGAGGAATCACCTGAGTATATCAGCCAAGGGTAGGGAAGGATGTGAATAGGCAAATGGTGGGGCGGGGCAGGCTGCTCTTCTGCCTATGACCATCAGCCAGGTATGCTTGGCGCTCTCCTATGGGTGCTCCTCAGCGATGGCAGTGAGCATAGCCTCTAGCCCTGACATGTCCACAGGTGTGCTGGCTGCTGCAGCTTGACTCAGCCTTCACCACAACCTTTAGACCCTCTGGCTGCTAACTTACTGACTTGGTGTGTGATTTAGGCCAGAAACAGCCAGAAAATACCTGGATGGATCATGTGGGCACCATGTACAGAGTACCCTGTCCCATCTCCAGAGTCTGGCAGCAGCCTGGCTCTTCCCAGTGGTCAGGGTGAGCAACCCTTGGCAGCCCAGAGACAATTTTCCTTGCTTGTTTGTCTTAGCACAAGGTGCTCAGTCAGAGTTTGAAAATTAAGAGGCTGCTTGCAGTGGAATCCTTTTCCCTCTGAGAACCAGGATCTTCACATCTAGGCTCTTTAGAGAACCAAGATTTAAGGGCAGGAAATGTATAATTGGTCACTGGGAGTTATGGTAACCAAATCAGTTCATTTAAAAAAATTATTGTTGGTGGTAGCATTTTTTGTTTTGCCTTGCTTTGCTTTGTTCTTTTCTGTTTCTGTTTTGTTTTATTTTGTTGAGACAGAGTCTGCCTACATCACCCAAGCTGGCCTTCAACTTGCTTTATATCCTAATTGGTCTCAAACTCAAGTTTCTTCTGTGTCAACCCTGAAAGTGTTGATGCTGCAGGCGTGTGCACCCCCCTCACCTCCTTTTGCTATTTTGTACTTATTAGCATGTATTCATATACAAATGAATTCATTATACAAATTCATTTTGTCATAAACCAAATTCAAGCTTTCAGCTCATGGACCTATGTATTCAAGTTATTGAGGATATAGCATTATATATAATGATCTTTGAGTATATATTGCCTCGCCTGAGGGGCCCTAATCTTCCCAAGGCACCACCTTGGAGCTAGCATCTCAGCTGTCATTTAGGAGGTCATTGTCTTGCTCCATTGGGCTAGCACTTTCTTAGCTGTGTGGGATGTGATAGCAGCCATGAATCCTATGATGATATCCCAGTGGCTATTTTTCTCATTGGGTCCTTTGGTCCTGTGCATTGTACTAGGACTTGTTGGTGCAGCATGTTTGCTCCTCACAGAGCCTCTCACACTGGTGGAGACTCTGAAGGATGTGAGGAAAGTGAGTTCATACCCCATGAATATGCCAAATCCAAGTAAATGAAACTGCCCACTCCAGTAGCAAGGCAATAGCCCAGTGGCTGGTTGGTTTCCATGAAATGGTGCCATCTTGGGGGAATCAACATGTGTTCCTTTCATGAAAATTGAACACTAGGCTGCAGGTCTACACCTGCAGTTTTAGCTATGTCAGTTTTAGCTATGTCAGTTTTAGCTATGTCAGTTTTAGTGTAGAAGCTTGTGCTACAGATCCATCTATTACCTCAACCCCTGCCATTAAAGTTATCTCTTTAAACATACTATTGAACTTGCTGCAGGAAAGCTGGAGATAGAGACTGGCTAGATGACTTCCCCTGACCAGGCTATCTCATTTGGATGATGTATATATCTTTTCTATAGTATATGATCTTGTTATTATGTAAAAATAAGATCCCTACACTTTCTTCTAACTCAAATCAGCCTTTCCCCTCACCTGTCTTGTCCCTAATCTTCTAGATAAGTCATTCATCTCCTTGTCACTGCCTAATGGCTGAGCTATCTGTTCCACCCACGTGCCTGCTGTTCTGTTCACACAAAGGAGTGCATGACCATGGCCTTCCTGAGGGCTGTGCTAAGTCCCCTGTCCTTTGTCACAGCACAGTCTGTCCTGCTGTCCTGCTTGCAGCTGTGGCCATTAGGAAGGTCCCATCTCTTGAGCCTTCAAGACTCACCCTAAAGGTTTACCTGCTAGACCCATTGGAGATTGCACTCAGACGTGGACCAAAGCTGTTTCAAACCTTCTCTGAGACTGAGTAGCCATTGTGCAGGAGCCCACACATAAGCCCTGCTCACGGGGATGAGAATGAAATGTGCCACGCATGGTGGATGTGAGGGGAGCAGGCTACCTGCTCTGTCTGATGCACTTGCGCCCTCTTGACCTGCTCCCATCTAATATTGGACTTTCCATTTTATAACAATTGCTTCAGACTTGCTTCACACTATGGCTTAGAGAGGGCAACAGAATTCAGTTCACAATGGTCAGCTCACACCTTGTGGGAGGGGTTCTGCCTCTACCATAGCTGTCTCTCTTGTAGCATGTAAATCTCTGCAGCAAGCACTTGCTTCGGTGCTCTGTGGCTCTTCACTGCAATTCCTTCACTAGATCTTGCCATAAATTCTACCGACACTTTTTCCCACCATAGATTCCTCTGAAGTAGTCATAAGTTCTGGGCCACATAACAGGACTGCCAATGCCGTAGTGTTCACTCAGCCTGCAGCCCACTAAGGCTAGCGGTCCTTTTCCCTCAGTTCTTGAAGCCCAAATCAGGGAGGTGCTCCCAGGGATGGAGCATGCTACCTCCAGAGCCTGTAAAGGTCAATTTTTCATTGTATTTCCTTGTCAATGTAGGAAATGAAAGGTGCAATAATTTGTCTCCATGGTAAACAGTGCCTATCAAAATGTTCCTACCTGCAGAGCCCCTCCATACTCTACTGATACGATGTGCCCCAAGTGTTCCGTGTGTTATGCTCTACCTCTGGAACCCAAATGTTTTGTCAAGGCCTCCAAAATGCCCACCATGTCTTGCTCAGTATCCTCATTTGCATGACATCATCAGCAGAAGTTACTAATATAATTATCAGCAAGAGCTGCAGATTATCCAGGTCCCCCCAGACTATGCTATGACAAAGGACAGAGGACTTAGCACAGCCCTTGTAAAGGCCATGGCCTTTTCTTATCACTGGGTGCTGACTGCTCCAGTGTCTGCATCTGGTGGAGATGTAACAGAACACACTTGTCTTCGAGGATCTTCCAAACATGTGCATGTTGAATGCCGTTTGTCTAAAATGTTTCAGACCAGAAAAATTTCAGATATTTTCAGATCATGGACTATTTACACATGCATAGTGAGATATGTGGAGATTGGACCCACGTTTAAACACAAAATTCATATTTTTCATATAGCTAGCCAGTGGTGATTGTATCAAAATTTTTAGTTTGCTTACGTTTTAATGGTAACCTGTCACATGTTAGATGCACCATTTTAGACCTATGCTGTCATGCTGGTGTGCAAAACATTTCTGATATCAGAAACCTTCTGGTTTCAGATTTGGGATATACAACTTGCATATTATTTAAGTCTGTGTTATTCTACTCAAGCAAACACCCTGTATTTCAGGACACTAGCTCCACTTGGAATCATTACTTGTTTAAGTTTATGATAATTCACCGTCAACCTCTTGAGATAGCCTGAAGGGTCCACGCTGGGGAATTAAATGAAAACATGAGCCATGGGCCACCAGCCACACATTCTCCATGTTTGAGGAGTTTGAAGAGTTTGTCCTTCCCTCTAACTGTCATGTTTGGATCTAATACTTTGGTGAGGGGTTGGAAGAGGTTTGAAAGCATTTCACATGGGGTCCTACTTCTTGTTTTTAGCTCTTACCCAACTTTTAGCTTTTAGCCAAGAAGCCAAAGTATATGGCATCTGCTTTAATGTACACATGTAGAGATCAAGAATGTTGATAGAGTCAGACCATCACTGGCTCAGGAATCTATTTAGGACCTGTCCCATACACTCCTCTAGCAAGGCCCACAGTGCAGCTTTCATCCCTGGGTATCCATTTAAACACTGTTCAACAGTCCTTGAAATTCTTGTGCAGTGCTTTCTCTGCAGGGCAATTGTTCTCTAAGCACATGGCGACAGTTCTTTGGGAAGGAACTGGGCCTAGTAGAGGGTAGAGGACCCTTGCTCTACAGACTTAAACTGCTGTTTTAGGGACCTCCCTTGGGGGAAACTAGCCTTTCCCTTGGGTTTTGGGTCAGAGAATTGTCTCTAGCTCAGATATTTGACAAGGGATCAAGATGACTTGATATTAGGGTGTTCTTGACCTAAATGTCTATTCCAAGAGTGCCCACTTCTCTGCCTGCTCTCACTTGCAATGGCAGCTTTGGAATTTCTAACTTAGAGTGAGCCACCACTTTTCTAGGTTTCCCATCTAGCAGCATGTTAGCGCCATCTCCTAGGGACCTTGACAGAACGTTAAGCCCTGCAACATGAGAGATGGCTTTGACACCAGCTTTCCTTATCCAGCTTGATGCTGCCTGCCTGCCATCCAGCACCCCCGAGATCCAGCCCATATGTACTCTAGCAGCTCCTGCCATGAATGTTAGCTGGCTCCTGCAGCTCCGTTGGCATGCGAACTCCTTCCACCCTTAGAAAGCCAGATGATGTGTGTTGACCTTGGTTTTTGTTCAAAAGGTAAGCAAGAGAGAGAATACATTCTCTTGCAAAATAGAAGCCTCTGGATTATCTTTGGTATGATACAAATAGAAGGGCACTACTACTATCAAGAAAGTATTCTGTTTCACTTCCAGAGGTATTGAGTGTGTTAACTTAAACATATTTCAGATTGAACTCCTGACATCCAGCCCCTCAGATTTTATCACTTTGAGTTTTGTCATCTTGGCAGTTTTGGCTATGTAGTTCCAATTTTTAAAAAATTAATTTTATTGAGAAAAAAATTGCAAAGAGCTTCAAAACAGGTTAGTAGGAGAGTTACAACAATTAATACATTGCCTATTGTTTTCTTTTTAGTAGTCATTCATAGCACAGGATGCAGCCATGATATTCTGTGCAAACACTATTAGTACGAATCTTTCTTCTTATTGAATTAAGAGAAAGTAGCTATATATCTACCCTAACTATTTTATATATACAGATATAAAATGGTCCTTCATTTATATCACCTTTTTTTCTTTAGTTTTGTAGGAGATGGGTATTCCATTGCCATTCAAATATTGTAGGTGCATGAATTCAGCAAAATGTTACAGGACAGTCCAGTAGTCCACAATAGTAGTGAGCTATCCACAGGACTGGCAATGTCTGAATCAGATGACTTGAGCCTTCCACAGCTCAGCATATTAACATGGCTTCACTTTTCATACTTTGTTTTATACTTTTCTGATGGATGGTTAAGACCAACCAAAAATCTTGCAGCTGAGCTGCACTTTTTGCTTTCTTTTATGTGGTCTTTGAACAACTCCACTTCACACTTTTCCAAATATATTTAGTCCATGACCACATTTTTCCACCCCTTGGGTGCTACCACTGTCCAAATCACCCAGTATTTCTTATCTGGATTATTGCAATAACTCTTCTCCTCTCTTCTCATTCCATGAGTATGTAACCTACACCCTGCTATCAATACCAACGCTAGGGCAATCCTGCTAACATATGCATCAGCACCACAAAGTCTTCACATCTCACTGACTGTGAAAAGTCATCTGTAATTCTCAGCACCATGTGACCCATTATTTTTCTGACATAATTTTCTATTACTCCTTTACTCATTCACTGGGCTTCAGCTTCCATGTTTGTTTGCAAATGTACGAAGCAGAGTAGCACCTTAGGACTTCACAGTTGCCTTTACTACTGCCTAAAACTCTGGGGTCTCATCTTTCTGCACCTTTCTCCTTGTCTCCTTGAGATCTTTGCTAAAATTTGACCTGACTAATAGTACTCATTCTGACCACTCTACTTGCTATTACATGGATTTTCAAAGTATGCCCAAGGCCACTGTGTTAAAGGCTTGGTCCTCGACTTGGTGCCATCAGCAGGTGGCAGAACCTGGGAGAGGTGGGGCCTGGTGGGAGGGCTCAGGTTACAGAGATCGAGTCCTGTGGGCCCATGAGCCCCGGGTGCCTGTCTCCTTCTCTCACCCTCCTGCATCGCAGCAGTGGGGTAGGCTGTTGTGCCCCATGATGCTACATGGAGAGCTGCTGCCATCGCTGCCTTTCCAAGACAAAGGCCACAGGGCCAGACTGGCAAGCACTGGAGCCTCCAAAAATGTCAGCTGAGATGGGCCTTTCCTGTTTGTTGGCTGCTTATTTCTTGTTTTCTTTTTTCTTGTGCATTTGGTACAGGGTCTCACTGTGCAGCTCAGGCTCATAGTGATCCTCCTGTTTTCAGCCTCTCCAGCGCTGGGATTACAGGCATGTGCCACCACGCTTGGTCTCCATGGCCAGCTCAGTGTGCCTGGGGTCAGGATGAGCACAGCACACACTTAGTCCACTGAGCTATCTCACTAGCCTGTAGCTTATTTCAGATATTTTGTTGTAGAGGTGTGAAGCTGACTAACACACAGTCTGAAACCCTGACCTTTCACTACCAAGCATTTTCTCTTCTTGTTTATTTTTGCCTAAGCATTGGTCTTCAAATAAACTATGCATCTTATGTAATTCACAAATTTTTAAAGCTTTCTTTCTCTAAAATAGCTATAGAGAAAGAAACTTTTTTGAATTTTAACTAATGCCATATCTTTATGTGGCACCAAATAACATGTTTATTAAAACAGCATCTTTATAAACTTTCAAACTGGAAGTGCAGTGCTGACCAATGCATTATATTGTTTAATAACTGTCAAGTGTTTTTTTTTAAAGAAGAGGTTTGCAAAGGAAGTTAACAATGTTCATTTAGTTAATAATCACTATTCTGTGCATAGATTGAATTTGTTTTAAAATTGTAGCATGCAATGAAAATGACATGGTTATACGGGCCAGTGAGATAGTTCAACCAACTAAGTGCCTGCTTAAGCAAGCTCAGGGACCAGAGTTTGGTCATTAGCACCACATGCCACACCAGCTTTGCCTCTGGGTGTGCTAAGCTGGTCACCAAATCTGAGCCTGGTGGTCCATGTTCATAATCGCAGCACTGGGGAGACTGGAAACAGGAGGATCAGATCACTGTGAATCCAAGCTGTGTAGTGAGACCCTGTGCCAAACATGTTTTTAAAAAATTAAAAAGAAAATGACATGGTTCTTTCCTTAAAATAACTTACAGTTGGAGCCGGGCGTGGTGGCGCATGCCTGTAATCCCAGCACTCGGGAGGCTGAGGCAGGAGGATTGTTGTGAGTTTGAGACCAGCCTGAGCTACAAAGTGAGCTTAAGGCCAGCCTGAACTGCATAGTGAGACCCTGTCTCAAAAAGACAAAAAAAAATAACTTACAGTTGGTTAATTTAGCTAACTGTACACATGGATATCACTTCATAATATTTGCAATACAAACTCCCAATCAAATAAATAAACCACTCCTTAAGTAGGCTTTATTCCATACCCAGTGGAAAAAAGCATGAAAAATTCTTCTTAGGTCAAAGAAAATAATCTCCACCAGTATCTCAGTATAATGCACTTTCATCCTTTAATAAAAAGTAGAATATTTAAATTCTAGACCAAATAAATTTCAAATATTGTCTTTGTTAATTTGTGACCACTCTGAAGTAAGACTGAGTATTTGGAAAGCTTTGAATGGTCTTATGTGATTGGCTGTGTTCATGCCCTGGGTTGTCATGTCTGTTTATTAAATCATTGAACAGTATGGTGGAGTTAGATGGAAGATTAGAACTGAACAAAAATTAACAGACCAGAATTGAACTACAGACTCACTGAATTCAAATTGCTCAAATCTAGCCTCTTTCATTACTGGCTTTGTGTTAATTGATCACACAACTTCTCCAAGTTTTAGAGATGTTATAGTACTGGAGTGTTATAAAAATTCAATGAATTGATACATATAAATAAATTAGAGCACTGTATAGAACACTGTAAATAGAGCCAGCCCTTGTACCAAGGGGATCCACATTTAAGAACATAACTAAACATCAGAAGTATTCAGAAAAACTACATCTATACTATACATGTGCGAACTAGTTTTTCTTCTAGTTATTCTCTATGTGACACAATGTATAAACTTTTTAGATAGCATTGACATTATACTAGGTATGAAAAATTATCTAGAGAGTTTAAAATACATGAGAGGATGTGGCTAGGTTATATGCAAATACTATTCTCCTTTATAGAAGAGATTTTTAAAAACAAATTTCTGTTTACTAGTAAATTACCATAATTTCATGTTTCAAACATTTTAACAATAAAAGATCTTTAAATACAAACACAATTTACATAAAAATGAATGCATGCATACATGAGGATTTAGCATTACTGGGTTTATTTTTTTTTAATTTTTTCTTTTTGTAGTGTAGGAAAGGGTCTATGGGGTATTTAGGGTCTCACTACTAGATCGTACTCATAGTGATCCTCCTGCTTACAACCTCCCAAGAGCTGGGGTTGCAGGTACACACTACCACGCCCAGTCTCAATTGCCATCTCAGTGTGCCCTGGCCCCTGTGCCTGCTTGCAGGTGCTTTAATACACTGAGCTATGTGGCCAACCATTACTGATTTTAAAAGTAAGATTTAGAAAAAAATAAATAACTCCATGTTTTCCTTTTACCCTCATCTTCATGTAACTCAGACAAAGTAGCACTCATTTTTGCCTATTCATGTTCATGTACACACAGATAGACAGACAGACAGACAGACAGACACACACACACACATGTGTGCGCGTGCATACACACACACACACACATGCAGTGGAAAGGATTATATAAGATATTTGAAAATCATTGATTTGGTGTGTGTGTGTGTGTGTGTGTGTGTTATTCCTAGACTATCTCCCAGAAATACCAAGGGATCCTCTTGTACATTAATTCTTGCTTGCCTTATCAGTGGCTTTACTAGGTTACAAACCTACACGAGTGATGGGATTTTGATTTTTGAGTCTATAAAGGCTTCTGGCAGACAAAGACACGTGACATTCACATTGACAAAATGTTATTGCAGCTTGTAAATTTACACTATAGTCAGGCATGGTGGCGCACAACTGCATCCCCAGCACTTGGGAGGCAGGAGGATCACTGCAGGCCGAGGCTACATAGAAAGCCTGGGCTACACAGAGAATTCAAGGACAGTCAGAACTGCAAAGAGAGACCTTGTCTCAAAAATGTAGCTAAAGAAGCCCAGCTTCAGTGGCAGCCCCAGTGGTCCCTTCATGCGATCCTAACTCACAGTTCTCAGAAAAGCAACCACTATCTGGGCTGCTCCCATGTAGATTAGCTGCACGGGTGTGTGGGATGGCACTTTGTGTATTTACTCCTCTGCTGTCTGGTTTGCTGATTCAATGGTGTATTTTGTTATTTGTCGGTGTTACTAGTCATAGCGTTGTCTTTCCCTCCTCATTGGGGGTTATTCAGATGAGCGGATATATTCCCCATATCCCACCCATTCTGCAGTCACAAGAATGTATGTGGTTTCCAGTTTGGAGCAGCATGCTGGGAACATCACAGAGCACACATTTCAATGCATGGAAACATCAGGCAACACAATTTAGGTATGTGTTAGGACCCATATCGAAAATGGCCCCAAAGTCTCATGTATTTGGGAAATGATCAGATCGTGGCAATGCTGTACACAGGGGTAGAGTCATCCACTGTGAGCTCGGAGGTGCATGTGCTGTTCGGAGGTGGGTGGGACCTGGAGTAGCGCAGAGCTCTCTCTGGCTCCTCCCTCCCTGCTCCCCAGATGCCGTGGGCTGGGCACCTTTTTTTGGGCCTTATCTCCTTGTCTTGCTGCTTTGCCTCAGAGCCAGCTAACTACACACTAAAACCAGGAGCCAAAATACACCTGTTCTCCTCCAAGTTGTGGATGCTTAGTATAGTGTGTGTGTGTGAGGGGAAAGTGGCTAAGACAGGAGTGTGTTGAGGGTGGAGTTCCTGGGCCAATGCTTAGACTATGTTCAGTAGTAGTAGACAGGGCAAGACAATTTCCATAGCAGCCATACCAGCTCGCCTGCACTGCTACTCCAGGAGAGTCCCAGCTGCCCCAGACTCTCGTGGACACCGGATGTCCGTCTTTCCCTTCTCCATCTGTGGTCATGAAGGGCACTTACTTGTCAGTTCTCACATTTTCCTAGAGGCAAAGAGATTGTGTACCTCTTCCTTTGTGACTGGCCAGGTGTTCCTTTGTAACATGAATGCTAAAGCTTTTATTTGTCCTAATTTTTAAATTGGTTGTCTTTTTCTAATTTACCAGGGAGAGTACTTTATGCATTCTGTGATATGTGTAGATCGTTTAAATGTATATATTGCAGACATCTCTTACTCTGTGCTCTGCCTTTTCACTTTTTCTTTGCCTTTTCACTTTTAGTTGTCTTTTAAAAACTGCTTTCAAGAAGGCAACATGCAGGTGGAAGCACATACACATCCCAAGCACAAGGCTCAGTGAGTTGCCCCCACTTGATTCTGTTGTATAAGCTGACAATGAAACAGAATATTTACAGAAACTCCCCATACTGGTGGTACTTTTGTTATATAAGGTTTTAAATTTGTGTTCTAATTTATCATTTTTTCCTTTAGATTAGTGTTTTCTATAAACTGCTGGGCAAATCTTTGCCTTCTGTAAGGTCATGAAAGCTATCTCACATTTTCTTCTAGCTTTACAGTGTAAGTTTGGATCTAAAATCCTTCTTATCATCATTGTACGGTAGTCATCCACCTTTATCCCTGGAGGTGTGCTTCTTGGCTTCCAGTGAGTTGTGAAACCCTTCATAACATTGAACTCTATTTTTATTGGTCAAGAACTTTAATTTTATCACTTAAAGAAAATATTTTTCAGCTTGTCATTGACATACCCAAATAACCTGCCTAAGTAAAACAGGAGTTCCTTGAATAAAAGCACTATGGTACCTCAACAAGCAAGATTCCCACTAGTTGGCCACTGGGTGGGCAGTTTTATAGAGTGGATTAGCTGGACAGAGATGGTTCATATCCTGGGTGGGAAGAAAAGGATAGTGTTCCATTTCTTCATGCTGCTTAAAACAACATGTGATTTAAAATTGTTGTTATTCATTTCTGGAATATTCAACTTAATACTTTTCAATCACAGTTGACTGTAAGTAACAGATTGTGGAAAATAAAACCATGCATACAACAGAAAAATCTAGATATATTACAAGGTATAAATCAAAGCATTAGGCAACCAGTTAGTGTATCTCCATTCATTTAAGAAATAATCCTTTCCTCAGTGACATCTTTATCATAAATTAATCATATCGGTGAGTCTGTTTCTGGAACTGATAGATGAAGCATCAGTTCTGTCCCCTCATGTGTTTGGGCTCACCAGTAATGTCCTATCTTGAGAGCTAACTAGCTTTATGTGTTCTTACACCTAAGGCAGTCTTCCTTCTGCCTTAAGGAAGGGGACTTCTCCCCTTCCTTAAGGTTGTCCTTTCTGTTCTTAGTTCTGTTCATATCCATATAAACTGTACAACTAGCTTGTTGATTTGTTCTAAAACGCGTCTTGAGATTTTGATAAGGATTCCTTTGAAGCTAGTAGATTCATCTGGAGAAAATCAACATCTTGGCATTTAGATACTTTGGCACCTTGAATATTTTAAATTTCTGCATTTATTTAGGCCCTTGAATTTTTTTCAAAGTGCTATTCATTTTGCACAGGTCTTACACATTTTTTGTTAGATTTATTCCTAAGTGTTCCACATATCTGTGCTATTGTAAGTGGTTTTAATTGTTAATTTTTATTACCTAATTGTTTTTTGTTTTTTGTTTTTTGTCTTTTTGAGACAGGATCTCACTATGCAGTTCAGGCTGGACTCGAGCTCACTTTGTAGCTCAGGCTGGTCTCGAACTCGCAACAATCCTCCTGTCTCAGCTTCCCGAGTGCTGGGATTACAGGCATGCGCCACCACACCCGGCTTACCTAACTGTTAATGAATTATGGAAATCTAGTGAACATCTGAGTAGTAACCTCACTAGATTTACTCCATTACTATAAATTTCTTTGCTGTAGATTCTTCTGAATTTTTCTCAGAAGTGCTCATTTCTTTACCAATAATATTTTTGTCCTTTCCTATCATACTTTTTTCCTGTTAGTTTTTTCAGTGTCGATTCTTACCTATTCTTCTTGGCTCCTTTATCAAGTCTGTCGTCTTCTACCTAATTAGAGGAAATCAGTAGGAATTTCTACTACACATTTTCCATGAAAATATTGGGACATCAAAATGGTTCCTTGAACTCAGAGCTTCATAGACTCTGTTTATTTATACATTTTATTCCTTTTTAAAAAAAGGGCTCATATGATATTGTTGCTGGATCTATATTTTAGTCAGTTTTACACCTTTTGAAAACTTGCATTGAGAATTTATACCTACCGCACAGACACAACCTCTGCTTACTGAACAGATTTGGGGAATTCATGATTTGGTGTATCTTTTCTGAAACCAGAAAGTTCAATAAATTTGGCTTCTATATATAGTTCCAAGACTGAGTTTATAATAAACATTGTCTAATTGTGGTTTTTCTTGATGATTTAAAAAATTCAGCTATAGTACATGAAAGAGAATAGCATTACAAATTAAAATTCAGTTGTGTAAGTGGAAGCTTTCCTGAAATATGTAACCTAAAGTTTTTCTCAGGTACATACAAATATACTGCAATAAAATTAAAACCTGAAATATGATGTTGAATGTATTTGTTGCATTGATAAAGTTCCCTGGGGCCTCTGGCTGTTTAAAGCAACAGTTTGATTGAATAGAACAATAAATGCCGGGCTGAGTGTATTTTTTCTCTTTCTTTCTCATCTACTAGGAAAATATAGATAATAGAGCTCATTTATTTCTTTAACATTTCAGAGCTCGCAGATGGGAAAACACAGCCCAGTGGAAATGGTTTCTGGCAACCTTGAGAAGGTGTGTTAGCATTTCATGGCATTTCTCTCACTGACATGGAGAGCGTGGCTTTCCCTCATTGCAGTCACAGTGAAGTGTCACAATAAAGCCAAAATAGTGCGCCCTTAGGGAAAACTAGGCAAAGGGACCATTCTCCATGCACACACAAAGGGTAATATTTATTATAAAGCCTTTCATTTCAGCTACAAATGCTGCCTGGGCTGTGGGCACTTTGCAGTGGAGAGACGCACCAAATGTGGGATTGAAAGCAAATATTCTGCATAAATCCAATGCCATTTCTGTAAATATGAAGAATGTGGTAAACAAGTGGTAATGCTCCTATGGGCACATAGGCATGCACACTCTGTGTGGTGTGCTCGGTGAGGCTGCAACGCGAGGGTGTCAGCCAGTGAAGACAGAGTCCAGGGAGCACCGAACTGGGGGTCAGTCAGCTCTGCTTGTGCTCATCCTTGTCAGCATGATACTACCTCTTCTAGTCTCATAACGTATGATATAAAAATTATCATCTCCAGGGCCAGTGAGATAGCTCAGTGGACTAAGTGCTTGCTTAGGCAAGCACAGTGACTGGGTTTATTTATTTATTTATTTAATTGAAGTACAAATTTCAATGAGACAGTTTTAAGACACCTTAACAGGATGGATTTGATAAATTAATACATTGCAAATTGTTTTCATAATGTTTTGGTATCGTACAAGTTGCATACATGATATTATACGTACAGACATTATTATAGCAGATGTCTCTTATCAGTAAATTAAGAGAGTGTAGCTGTTTACATATCTTATTTTTTATAACAGAATTATATCAAAGATTCTATAATTAATACTTTCTACCTTGTTATTTTCCTAGTGGTTGTCCATAGTACTAGAAGCCGACATAATATCCTGTCCAACCACCATTAGTGCAAATTTCGCCTCTCATAGAATTATGTAGAAGCACAGCGTTATCTATCCCAACTGTACTGTCCATACACACACATCATGATTCTTCCTTTCTATACCCCTTCGTCTACAGCTGTCAAAGATGGGCACCCTATTGCCATTCAGCCAATTCAGGTGCCTGAACTCAATGACACAATCTAACACAGTACAGCATTCCACAATAGTGAGTTATCTGAAGAAGTTGTCAACTGTAGCCATTTATAGCTCGACTTTTTATTATGGCCCCATGGTGTATACCTCATTTTTATACTTTTCTGCTGGATGGTTAAGACCTAGATAGAGCAAGACCTATATACTAAAACATGTAGTTTTTGTTTCTTATGAGGTCAGTGAAGTCCCCTCAGGGTTTATCTTGTAGTCCTGTACCTTATTCTGTAGATCCTTTGTCTGTGTCATCCATGTGGATGAGTCATGGCCAATGCTTGACCAGTTTGCTCTCTGTGAGAGCCTGAGAGTAAGTTTTCTCTCCATGTGACTCTCCCGAGGCACACTATAGAAATTTGATCTCTTTCCTCCATGGCTCCATAATCTCCTTGTTCAGAAAATTTGGGGCTCAACTGAGTTTCATGATGTTGCAATACAGGTTCTCCTATGTCCTGAGTCTTTGCTGACCTTGAAAGGCTAGAGCCAAAATGTTGGCTGGCCTTGTGGCTCTTCTATTTCTCCAGTTTTGATCTGTGAGCTTAGGTTGTTAACCATCCAGAAGAAAAGCTGATTAGTACCCTGCAGCATATGCCATTCACTTTGCCCTATCTGACTCAGTTGTTTTTAGTTGTTGTTGTACATGTCTATTTGTATTTCTTCTTTTCACTTCTTATACTAGGAAGACTATACGATATTTACACAGGTGTGTCTGGTTTATTTCACTTATGAGTATATGTTCAAGTGGTATCCACTTCGATACAAATGTTTCAAGCTTATCATTCTGAATAGCTGAGCAATACTCCATTATATAGAAATACCACATCTTTTTCAACCATTCCTCATGTGTTGGACATCTTGGTTGTTCCCAAGATTTTGCTATCACAAATTGTGCTGCTATAAACATAGGTACACATATATCACTATGATATACTGTTTTCAACACTGAGATGGCTATCATAAGGGACTGGAGTTTGATCTCTAGCACTTCATGCCTTGCCAGCCACACCCATAGCATGCTAAACTGGTCATGGAGACCTGGCATGGTGGCACATGCCTATAATCCTAGCACTGGGTAGGCCGAAAACAGGAAGATCACTATGAATCCAAGCTACATAGTAAGACCCTGTACCAAATACATTAAAAAACTTACCATCTCCATTTTCTACATGAGACATATGATGATCAAAAGATCCAACCATTTGCTGCAGGCTAGGGGCCCTATGATGGCTAACCCTAATGCTATTTCATACAACCATAATATCAAAACCAGTGATTTGTTTCAAACCAAACTTGTACTTTTGACAAAAATCATAACATATGTCTTTTTGACCGAAGCATGTGTGATTATTATTTCTACTCAAATATTGAGCTTGATTTTGTTACCATGAAGACATTATCTCATAAAAGTCTTTCTTCTGCTCCAGTCTGTGGCATTTACAGGGTCATAATTAGTTTTGCAACATACTGTTTGTTATTCCAACTTGGTACCATCTTTAGATTGAATAATTGTCCTGGATAGCACACCCAAATCACTGGGCAAGATCCTGTGACCAACACCTTTCTTAGACTATAGAGGTAATTCTTTGATTCAGCTTTTGTCTCAACAACTTGTCAAGGGACTGCAGAGATTTCCTAAAACTGTGGTCCTGATGTGACAGTAAGGAGAAAATAAAGAAAACTTTAGAGCCTCATAGGCTTGGTTTCAAATATTCGCTCTACCAATTACTAATTATTTGATTTTGAGAATGTCACTTATCTTTACAAATAATCTTGGGCGACTACTAATAGGGTAAATTTGTAAGAATAAGCTAGGACGTGCCCCCTGCAACCACCAAAGAAAGAAGCCATATTTTTCTGAGTGATTTGCCCTGGCCAAGCGTCCTCACCATGCTTGGTCTCATTGATGAATCCTTCCTGGCACTGGCAAATCTATCATCTCTTCCCCTCCTTCTCCTCCCCCTCCTCCTCTACCTCCGGTTCCTTTCCCCTTCCTCTTCCTCTTCCCCTTCTCCTTCTCCTCCCCTTCTTCCTACTCTTCCTCTGCCTCCTCTTTCTCTTCCTCTTCCTCTTCTCCTTCTCATCCCCCTCTTCCTCCTCCTTCTTCTTCCTAAATTTTGGCGTGGTGAACATGAGCTCTACCTCCTATCCCATTCTTTACTATGCAGTACATTATTTATGACCTCAGGTACAATGTTGCACAGCAAATCTCTCATCTGTCATCTTGAACTGGAAGTCTGTGCCTGTCCTTTAGTAACTCCCAGCCTCTCCCCACCCCACCCCTTAGCAACAATTGCTTCATGCTTTTATTCAATGAATTGGATGAGTTTCTACTTGTCATATGCATGGAATCTTGCATGATTTTCCTTCTGTGTCTGGCTCTTTCACTTAAAGTTACATCTCCAAGTTCCATCCACAGTGTTGCATGTGCAAGATTTTCTTCTTCTTACAGGGTGACCTGCAGTCTGCCTTCTCCATGAGTTCATCTGTCATGGACACTGAGGGTGATTTTGCATCTTGGCTGTTGTGGCTCGTGCTGCAAGGAGCACAACAGGCAGTGTGGAAGTTCCTTGAGAATAGAACTATTGATCGGGCAAGGTGAGGACACCTGGAATCCAGCACTCAGGATGCTGAGGCAAGACAGCTTCCATGAGGTTGCGGCCAGCCTAGGCTGTGTGCTGAGTTGAAGTTCAGCCTGAACTAAGCAACAACCTATCTCAAGCAAAGCAAAACAAACAAAACCAAAACCAAAAATAAAGCTGTTGTTGATCCAGCAATCCTATTTATGGATATTTATACAAAAGAATAAAAATGAGGTTTTTAGAAAAGCTTTAACACACTTTTTAAACTTCACTTTCAATAAATCACTATGGTTCTTAAAATCCATTTTATTTTCTTTAATAGCAGATGGCATAGTAGCCTCTCATTTTCTACAGATCTTTTGTGGCTTCTGATAATAGCTTAGTGACATTATGTATATGTGTTCTGAGCTTTTTGGTGAGGGGATTCTTTTAACTTAGAAGATGAAGGGACTTGCTGAGTTGTTTTCACAAACTAGGAGCTTTCTCTCCCTTCTCCACAATCTTTTGTGGTACCAGGGATTGAACTCAGGACCTTGTGCTTGCTAGGCAAGTACTTACTCCACTGAGCTATCTGTTATCTCTGTGGTATTATTATTATTATTATTACTATTATTATTATTATTGTTATTATTAATTATTTTGTTGTCCTAGGGATCAAACTCAGGACCTTGTACTTGCTGGGTAGGTGCTTATGCCGCTGAGCTATATCCCCAGCCTCCATCTCCACATGAGATGCACTGCTTCACCTCCCTCCTGCTTCAGCAGGACGTCATCTCCCAGGACTGAGAAAACTGACATGAGAGGCTTCTGCTTGTGTCTATGCTCTGAGACAAGTAGAAGCCTCTCATGTCAGTTGGGCTGCACTATTGCTCTGAACCTGTGTTTTCTTTCAGAAACCAACTCCCTCAGTTGATGTGGGTCTTCATGGTCTGCAGCTTTCATATAATGACATCTGGCTCTCATCTGTATCTGGTTCTGTCCTCTTGTGTCATCTTCTGCACACAGTCACCCTAAATTTAGGCTCCTCCTAGATATCTGTGAAAGCAAAATCATTCATTTAGGATCCTCACTGATTTCTTCTCATCAAACTGACTGTCAGTTTTCCAATTTTCCATTTTTTAGGGAGAGATTTCTAACTCTTCCACAAGTAGAAACATGCTTTCCTAGAGGGAATGACGTTTGTTCCCACCCCTGAAGGTTTTTGCATCTATTTATCTCTATTCAAGAAAGCACGCCTGATGATCTGATTTGTCACACAGAGACACTATTTTTGCATTGATGTTTGCTAGACAATAGTTTAAAGCCTTTGTTGAGTAACATTGCTGAGAACTCAGTCATCTTTTGGAGATGGAATTAGTAATGTTACTATGAGTCCAAGGTTCTGTTCTCTGGGTTTTTGATCTAAAGCTTTTGCATTTTTCTTCAAAGGGTATTTAATGACCGTCTCTCATAGACTCACTGTTGACAAGGCCTTCTCTTCCTCATGGATCTTGCCAGGAAAACATTTGTCTGTTCATACAGTGTGAGCTGCACTAATTCTGAGTGATGTACACATAGGAAATCCATGTTGAAAGTGCTACACTTGGGAGCATTTCCAATAAGAGCACATGAGCATAGGAATAAGGATAAACTGTTTTCCACTTTTATGAAATCCAATCTTATTCCCCTCCTTTTATGTGTTCCTTGTGCCAAGTGGGTGAAACTCAAAAGGAAGAATGCCACCAGGCATCTTTTCACTTCTTTTCTGCCAGAGATGGATTGATTGACCCTCAGAGCTTGTTCCCTTGTTCTGTAGCTCTTCCATTCAATTAAAAGCCCAAGATTTGTGGCTTTTTCAGTTGGAGGCACAATGGTGGCAGAGATAAGCAGCTTCAGTGGCAATAACCATGTGAGATATCTTGTGATTTATCTATACTGGATACATATTTTATATCTGGTGGTATATTTTTCACATTAGCTGTTTCTTGGGATTAGCAAACCAGTGCAAATCTTGTTTCATCCCTGCCTGTGATTTAGTGCAGCATCAAGCAAAGCTCAGCTTAATTTAACATATGCTTACTTACTCAGGATTAAGGATGATTTTTTAAAAGTATAACTCTTTTGATAGACAGTAAAATAGAATCTGCACAGTTCAATGGACTCCATAGATAAGCAGTTTGGTTGGTGCCAACAACCAACCCTGAAGCTTCCATCCCAACAACCTAAAATTTTTGGATTCATGCCATGAATGTCAAATTCTAAACTGTGGTGATCCCTGTCTCACCATGTTCTTCATCTCCCCAATTGCTGCAGTGTCGCCTATGACTGCTCTGTGGCAAAGAAGAGGCGGGCTGAGGAGCAGGCTTTGGGTGTGCCTGTCAACAAAAGGAAGTCCCTGCTGATGAAGCCCCGACACTACAGCCCGAGCATGGACCGCAAAGGAGGCCGGGATGACAGGGCCGAGGAGGATCATCTCTTGAAAACCAACAATGCCTCTGCTGCAGGTAGTGAGGAGGACTGGCCCAAGGAGACCTAGTATCTGGCATTGAAACTCAGCCCTACCGAGAGCCAGAGTCGATTTATTTGGATGTAAAAGTATTGTGGAATTTGGGAGCAAACCAAGCATGTATTTCACTCAATAGGCACTTACTGGGCCCACATTTTATCGTTCACTAGGGAACATCAGAGTAACCAGCAGAGCTCTTGTCCTGGGTTCATTTTTAAAAGTGCAGGATTGGGCTGTTCCTCTTACTGAAGACAATAAAAGATACTAAGCCTAAAAGTTCAAGAGTTTATGTTGGCCTACTCAAAGGGATGTCTACTTTCTGAAAATCCTCCAAATTACAGAGACTATTTAAGCTTTGAGATATCCTTCAGTGATCAAGTTCTATATAATTCTCATTAATTATTGCAGTGTATATCATATACATATACATAATATACTATATGTATGATATACTATATGGTATGCATCACTTAATTTTTGTTTAATCAATATAAACAGTATGATTTATTCCACAAAATATAATTGGTAATAACAATATGAATCAAGGCAGATGGTCTGGGATCCTAATACATATTTATACAAAGTGACTGTAGAAGCAACTTGAAGTGTTCATCTCAGAAGCCTTTTCGTGAGGAAAATAATATTGAAAATATAACATCATGCCCAGTATTTCTAAAACTTCTTTACTTTTACTTTTATGTCCACATTATACTTAATTCAATTCTCTACTCACTCTTCAGGTATTTTTGTATGTTAAGTGAAATGCAGTCCTTGTTTTGAAACTTCAGGATTTATTTCTCTCCAGCTTGTTGTCACTGCCATGTGTTCTCAGCACTTGCATGTGGAGGCTAAAGTGTGAGAGACTGAAACTGAGAATGCAAAAAATTTCAAGATTTTATTTTTTTATTTTATTTTAGGGAAGGGTCTACAGGGTGTGCAGGATATCACTACTAGATCAGAGTCATAGTGATCTGCCTGTTTACAGCCTCCCGAGAGCTGGGATTAGAGGCATGTGCCACCATACCCAACCTCAATTGCTGTCTCAGCGTACCCTAGGGACAGGGCCAGCTCGGCAGGCCCACGGATCGAACCTCTGGCCCCTGTACTTGCTTGCAGGTGCTTTAATCCACTGAGCTATTTGGCTGGCCCTCAAAAATTTATGAAAACATAATAAATTAAAATCTAAAGTTGGACTAACAAGAAAAGGTGCATGTGTGTTCTACTACACAAACACCTTTCTGAACGTTTAAGGAATGAAAATGCACTAGTTACTTGGAAATTATATAAAAATATATTGACTGAGCAGAAATCTCAGTTCAGACTCACTCTACCTCAAGGAATGCTCTTATAAACATTGCATTAAAACCACATTTAAAAATTGTGGTTAAAATGAAGTTGCATGCTGATTTGATTTCATTTGAGTTCATTTTCTGGTTTGCCCATATTTAACATGTTTTAAGGCCTCATGGATCATCTGTAAATTATAACCAACTTCTACTTTTTATTTCTTACAAAAATTTCATACTGAGTTCCGTAGAAAAATCACTGAGTCACTGAGGGCAAAACTGAAGTGAGCTCACATTGTTAAAAAATATTTGCATTGACTCCTTTCCCTAAGGCCTGGGCAGCCAAAGACTGTCTGGCTTGTTGGCTTCCCCTTGTCTGTTGTAGTAGTTTGACCATCATTGATGTTTGACTTTGACCAAGTGACTATTTTTCAAATGTGTTCCGTTAAACATTCAGTGACATGCACTGGTGGATATCTATTTGCATGTTTGTAGGTGCTTTTTTTTTTTGAGTTAGAGTCTCCATTCATTTCAGTCTGGCCTTATGCTCACTTTGTCACTCAGACTGATCTCAAACTCAAACAATATTCCCATCTTAGTCTCCTGACTCCAGGGATTATAGGCATAGAACACTATACCTGGATGCTAATAAGTTTTTATGTAACACCAGAAATATTACTGGTAGTAATAAATATGCTAAAATTACAGCATCAGAAACAACTGTTTTTTTAGTTCTTCATATATTCCAAACATATAAATTACAAAATGCAGTCAAAGAATATGATGCATATTTAAATTAAAAATTATTACAGTAAAAGACACATTTCCATAATTCCCCCAAAATACTTTCCCTCACTTCAAAATACCCATTCCATCCTTCCTGCCCTTTCTGAAGCAGTTATGGAAGTCTTCTTTAGTGAGTGTTTATACTCTTGTAACTGCCTTGATATCAGAATTCTAAAGTCTTTACCTTTTTTGAAGAGCCAAAAACACAGAATGTTATTATATACAGTGAGTGAGGAACATTTGGGTACCATAATGTTTTTATTTGACAGAAATTTCCATAAGCATAAATAGCAAAACTACTTCAGAAAATAGCAAGAATGGTGGGATAAGTATATTACAAGAAAAATAGACTATTTGGAGGGGCTTAATGGCAGTGCGTCATGTACTGTGGAAATGTTTACAATCTAAACATTTGCCTTAGTTTTTGAGTCACACTTCCGTATCACTTCATGCACACTATAGTAACCCCAGGTGTGTCGGAGGAGGACCTCAACTTTACAGATGAGATCGCTGAGCACCAATGAGAGTTTACACTTAAGATAACGTATCTTGTATGTATGAGAAAGAAGGTAACTAGGAAACAACTGGAAGGACAGGCAGAACAATTCCTGCCCACTTTGCACTGTCAACTGGATAATCCATTTTCCCCCTTCTCTGACTCCCTTCATCATGAAGATTGGACAAAGCTTTAATAGTGTCAAATTGTAAAGTCACATCCCCAGACATGCTAGCTCATAGATATTTCTATTCCTAATTGCCAGAGCAAATCTTCTACGTTGCTTTCAGACACCCTTTAACTCAACTTTTTCAGGAGAAGAGAGAGCTAAGTTGGTGCCCAAGCTGGCAAAAGCATTCCCTCCCATGTAGCCTCTCATTTATTCTACTGACTTTACTCCAGGTATGCACCTGCTGCACCTCCAGCCACAAAATTCAGGTAATGAGAGCAAATGGTGTTCATGAAGTCTGAGGTCACACTTGAGTGCTGTAAGTGTTTTAGTTCATTTTATGGCAAAAGCCCCACACCTCACCGGGCTGACTTTCAAAGAAACACGGGTGGACATTTAAGATATTAAAAGGAATGTGGCCAAATCATGAAAACATACCTCACTCAAGGGGAAGACAGCACTGCCACAAGGGAGAGCCTGTGCAGACCTGCCTGATAAGGAAGGAGAAGGAGAAACAGCTCAAAGCAGGAGTGACCCAGCCCATGTGGGAGCTTTCAGCACATGACCATGTGTGTGTCACAAGTCAGGGAAATCCTTCCTGGTCATGGACATTCTGTGAATTGCAATGCTGCTTATAATAGTTCATCTCTCAATAAATAACAAACAAGAGATAAATCACTGCAGCTTCAGAACTTTAAAGGCTTAGTTGATTTTCCTGGAAAATTTCACATATTTAAGAAGCTTGGAAAACAAATTTATCTATAGAAATAACCTTACTAGTTATAGAAATGGAACTGAAGTCCAATGATAATAAAGTTTGATTATACTCACAATGTCAATTCTGACTGTGCTATGGTGTTTTCGGACACTTAAAGTTGACTGGATGCAGAACAACCAATATATATTTAAGAATTCATTACTAGACAAGCATGGTGGCACATGCCTATAATCCCAGTACTAGGGAGGCTGAGACAGGAAGATCTTTGAGAGTTCAAACCCACCTTGGGTACTTAGTGTGTTCAAGGTCAGCCTAAGCTTCACAGGGAGGGCCAGTCTCAAAAAGACAAAAAAAAAAAAAAAAAAAAAAGAATTCATTACTGTGTATATATTGGGTTACCAACAACTCAGAGTACACCCTAGGAATTTTTTAAGAGAATAAAAAGAGCAAAAACAAACATTAGAAATGGTACAGAATTTCCCTAAACAAGACAATAGGGATTCAACACTGGCTGCTATAGTGCATAGTGTTGTCTTCAGATTAGTTGTGCAGATTATCAGACATAAGCTTTCATACTGGTCAGAGAAAAAAGATAGCTTGGGTACTGCTGGTTCTGCTGGTCTATTAAAAGAAGCAGTTAAAGTTTAATTTTTTCTTTATTTGTCTCCTTTTTAATTTTTTGTAAATTTTTTTTACCAATTGTCCATGCTTATATCTACAAAGCTGAGGTTGACCTGTTTGTTAGTTTTTCTACTGTTGTGTCCTTTGTTTTGGATTTTTTTTTTGTTTTTTTGTTTTTGTAATTTAAAGATCACTTCTGTGCTCCTTGCAAATTAGCTGACAACTTCATCTTAGCATTTTCATATAAATTCCCCCTTGAACATGCCCGAACTTAGGACATAAGGATACTTTACTGTTGGAAGTTTCTCCTGCAGCAGCGGTTTTGTGAATACCAGCTTTGGCACATGGTGATCCTGAGCTGTGGGGCATGCAGCCGTGTGCCACAGATGCACGGACTTGGGTCTGGAGCCCTGTTTCCTTCCATGGGTCTGGGCTGAGTCTCCTTGCGGCCGCTCAGTGACCTTAAATAAGCTCTTCACTGAAACTGCAGTCTCCCTTTCTTGTAGTGAGCGTAAAGATTAAGTGAGACACATATGCAGAGACACATGAGTCTATGGTCCTGGGAAGGATCCATGGGCTGCCCAGTCATTGGTCATGGATTCATCTTCATTTTGCAAGTGAGGGCTTGTCAGACCAAGAGGCTGAGCACAGTGAAGCAGGTTGTGAGCCCTGAGCCAGCAGCATATTCCCTCTCTGTGCACATTTGCCCCTGAAGGGCCCACAGTGTGTGAGTAGGCGGACTGAACCTTAACAGTGCTGGGACAGCCAGGGCAGCACAGGCGGGGCCCTCCAGAGGCTGCTGGGTTGCCGAGTGCTGGGGACCCTCCCTCTCCTTAGTGATCAGTCTTACTCATTGTTCTAGGAGAAAACCAGAGCCACCTCATAGATGCTAAGGCTTTTGTGTCCTCTGCTATTGCTGTCTTTGGAGATAGTATCTGGAGAAGACAGAGCTGAGCCACCATTGCCTGAGTACCTGTTGGTGCTCTGCGGGGCCCTGGAGCGTGTGCATAGAGCAGGGTTGCCGTCCTTGCCATGTGACTGTAGATGTCAGCTCACTTGGGCTGAACAACCTGTCCGCCTGAGCACAGCTGGGCCTGGATCCCCCCAGCTCTTCTGGCAGGGCAGCTTCAGCTATTCTGGTGGCAAAGGCGTGAGATACAACCCTGTGATCCTGGGGAGAGAGAGAAAAAAGGCGCTCTTTAAAAAAGCAGCCAGCCCTATTACAAAGCTGGGAGAAACCAGCACCCTGTCACAGATCTGTCAAGTTCAAAAGCTAGCTTGGATTTTTTTCTTAGGACCCCAGGAGGGGTTTGGGAACACAGAAAGTTTTTTGCAGTTTGCAGAACACCCTGGAAAGCAACGCGTGCGATGCACGCAGGCACCTCTGGCGGCAGGGCTCCTCTTTCTCTGAAGAATAATTAATAAATATTTTCTTTTAGCATATAACAAACAGTTGAACCAAACAATTATGTAAACTGGAAATGACCCAAAATGCTAGCGGCTGGCAGCCGCACAGTGAAATGCATTGTCGCGCACATGTGCGCGTGTGTCGCCCCCGCCTCTGGTGATCTGCACTTAATAGGAATATTTTAAACTATGTAGCTAAGCAACAGAGGTAATTGTTGCTTTCTAGAGCTTTTGTTAGCACTCTAACACAGCCCAAATATGCATAATTAGGTATAATGTCTATAAATCATTATTGTACACATGTGGGTAGTTAAGTGGAGTGAGAGAATAGTTCAATGAATTGAGCATATTCACTGAAAATGCTTTTTATTTGTTTTCTGTAGTTCATAATACTTTAAAATTATCATAACCCTTTTACACTTTCTCTTAATAGCCAACCGTGATACTGAGAAAAACTTCATTTGCATTTTAGACTATGTTTAATATATTATTTAAACCTGGAGTTCCTCTGATAGGAATTCAGGAGAGGATGGGCCCACCCTGTCAAATATTGTGTGCCTGTTTATCTAGCCTCTCTTCTAGGAACTAAAATGTTAAATTTTTCAGTTTTTGTTGAATAGATCCCAACAAAAGACTGCACCCTATAATCAGCATTATTTACAGGGGCTAGTGTTGTGACTGCGTTCTTCCCTTCATCCAAAAATGCTTTTAGTTACTATGGCAATATTTACTTGATCCTGGCAGTCCAGTGTTGATTTAGGGAGATAATTACCAGAAAGGAAGATGATGGAGATGTATTTTTGAGTGTCCTTGTCGGAGAAAATGTTTATAAAAAATTAAATGAGACCAAAAAAGACACATTGTCTTCCATGCAAACACCCTCTCCCGTGGCCCTCGCTCAGATCACTGTGCTTTTCTTCCCCCCAAAGATGCTTATTAATATAGAATGGCTTCGCTTAATGTCTTTCACAGTCTTTAAGGGGACTTAACATTTTTGTTTCCCGTCCGTCCTCCCTCCCCATCTTTGAAAGATAAAACTGGTCTTTTTTGTGCTGTTGGTCCTACTGGAGGTCAGAGAACCACAGCTGTGTTGCGTGGCAGTTAGCAGCCTGGCGCATGCTGGCTGTCGCCCCATGTACCGGGGCTGGGCCAGGGTCCCCAGATGTCCACACCTGCAGTACTGCATTTAGGGAACAGGCTGGGGTCAGCTAAACACGCGTCTCCATGTCCTGTCACTCCCACTGAGTGACACCCCTTTGGGTAATGCCGACAACTACTCGCCCGCATGGACCCAGAGCTTTGCTTTTTAATGTTCAGGGCTGGTCCCTCCTTGTGTGTGGCACTGGCCCCATTCAGGGCCTCTGATAATCTCACCTCTCCTCTCCTCTGATTTCTTTTTTTACACAAATTAATGAAATTTTCAGGTTAGAAACAGATACTATTTGCAATAGGGTCATGATAATTGTCTCATCTGTGTTCTCTTCATCGAGGACCTTTAGTGGGAGAATTATAGAAGCGTTTTGTTTCACTGATGGGATCTTGTTTCCTTTTTTGATGCTAGGGATGACCCAGGGCTTCTGCTCGGAGCTACAGCCTCAGTTCATTTTCCTTCCTTCCTTGCTTTCTTTTATTTCTTCTTCCTTCCTTCCTTTGCATCTTTCCTTTCCTTTCCTTTCCTTTCCTTTCCTTTCCTTTCCTTTCCTTTCCTTTCCTTTCCTTTCCTTTCCTTTCCATTTCTTCCTTTTTCTCTCTCCTTCCCTTCTCTCTCTCTCTTTCTTTCATTCATCAGTTACTTGTTCTGTTTTGAGCTACAGTCTTCCTAGATCTGGCTCACTGTGGGGTCCTCCGTCTTCAGTTTCATGTGTGTGTGTACCTGTGTATGTGGATATATCCATTTACATGTGTGTATCTGTGACAGTATAATTTCCTTAATACATTCTTATTTCTGTTTTTTAAATATTGCTTTTTCCCCTATAGAAGAAGTCGTGATAAAACCTCCAGATGACAACCTTCATTCAAGTGTGCAAGAGAAAGAAGACTGCTACACTCGCTATCCAGAGCTTGTGGTCAAATCTTTAATGAACTTGGGAAAATTTGAAAAGAATGTGTGTGTTCAGACCATGAATGAAAATTTAAATGACAGTGGCATCCAGTCTTTAAAAGCAGAGAGTGATGAGGCCAATGAGTGCTTTATGACCCACTCAGATGACGGCCGAGACACAGCAAGGGATTCTCAGCCCCCTTTCTGCTCCTCCGAGGACAGCGAAAGTAACTCCTCAGGCCCAGAGAATGGGTGGGACAGTGGTTCCAACGAGTCTGAAGACGGCAAACTCCACCGAGGCCCCAAGTATATAATAGCGGATGATAAAAAAGACCTGTTGGAGGTTCCTGAAATAAAAACAGAAGAGGACAGATTTGCTCCTTGTGAAGAAAGGTGTGACACCAGTGCAGAGAGGAGAGACCCACAGAATGTCCACAGCAAAGCCCTGGGCGGCCAGGCTGAGCCTTCCTTCCCCGAGCTGGGGGAAGCCCAGGGGCAGCGCCTGGCTGTGGTGACCGAGGAACCCAGGGACCTCACACAAACCAAGGGCAACCTGACCCTGCTGGAGCAGGCCATCGTGCTGCAGGCGGGGCGAGGGTGCATTTTGCACAGCACCTACAAGGAGCTGGACAAGTTTTTGCTGGAGCACCTAGCAGGCGAGAAGAGACAAACCAAAGTTATTGACCTGGCTGGAAGACAAGTCTTTAGCAACAAACGTAAGATGCATGTTGGCATTCATTTTAGAAATGAAATTGCTTTCAGGCTCAAAAAAAGTTAGATTTGATTATTCCTTCCAGATAGCTTTTTGACAATTTAATTCAATTTAAAAATTGATGCATAATTCTGAAACGAACAACTTCTCTTCCCACTTTGGAGAGCATTATAAGATTATGCTCATTGTGCAGTGTCTCTCCCCTTGAAAAATACTCAGGACATCTATTTCTTTTAATTGGACTGATTTTAAAAAAGAAAATATACCATAGCTTTAAAAAGCACCACACTGTGTTAGGCATTCTTAGAATTATAATAGTATCTCTTTCATTTTAAACCATTTTATTAGCTAAACTAATTCTAGAAGTTTAATTTTTCTTTTCTGCCATCATTGAATCGTCATTTGGTTTTTTCTTTGAGCTTTAAAATAATATCAAGCCATTGGTAAACCAAGCAAGATGCACTAGTCCTTCTTGAAATTAAGCCAGGCATCAGCATGCTTTTTTATAAGTGTAGGCTGTTACTGGTTCTTTAACCCAGGATCCATAAATATCCAGGTCAATTGGCAGAGTAAATGTGATTTGGGGAAACTTTAGTATTGCTCCTCAGACTTCAAGGAAATACTGTCCCCTTCTACTGTGGAGCGTTCTGCCTATTCTCACAGCAAAGTTTCATCCTAGGTGGCCCTCAGGCTGAATCCAGCAACTCTGTGTTAGGAAGGGCCTAAAAGCTTCGCTTTAGATGTACCCTTCAGTTTCCTCAGGTGATGTTTGGACTCTCAAGCCTGAGAGCCACAGACTTAGAGAAAATGCTGTAGAGCAAAAATCAAGGTCCCATGGCTGCAGATCTTAAAACAGCATACTAGTATAGTTTAGAATTTCTGATTAGATTTATCCAGAAAGAAATTATATAGTTTGTCATTTTAAAACCATTTGAGTACTTGCTTGCAACCTTTACAAATAATTCTTCAAAGCTGAGGAGACAGAGGAGATTATAATAATGCCACACAGAAGAAACACAATGACAGAGCTACACAACGGTCCTTACAGAGCTGGGATAGGAGCAGAGTGCTCATAACTGCTGTGTGGGCTGGGATAGAGCCTTGTATTTAGTATTGTGAATTCCCTTTAATATGTAATTTGTTGAATTTTTCTTTTTTCTTTTCTTCCTTTTTTCTTTTTTTGGTGATACGAAGGATCGAACTCAGGACCTTGCACTTGCCAGGCAAGCACTTATTCCACTGAGCAATCTCCCCAGCCCCTGTTTCTTTTTTAATGAACTATAAAATCTAAACAAAATATGAAATTTAGTGTAAATAACCAAATCCGTAATTTCTAACATACTATATTTCTTTGGTTCTAGGAGCTATTTCAATGTCTCTGAACTTAGAAAAGTATGCAGCTTCATTTTCAGTATATTTTTCTGTCTTGATCACACATAAAATAATTTAATCTTATAACATATTACAATCAATGAAATAGAGTACTTGTGGAAACTCTAAGTCATAACTTAAAATACTCTTTTTTTTTTTTTTTTTTTTTTTTTTTTTTTTTTTTTTTGTCTTTTTTGAGACAAGGTCTCACTGTGCAGTTCAGGCTGGCCTTAAACTCACTTTGTAGCTCAGGCTGGTCTCGAACTCACAACAATCCTCCTGCCTCAGCCTCCCTAGTGCTGGGATTACAGGCATGCGCCACCACGCCCGGCTCCTTAAAATACTTGATGATCCTTGGACAAGGAATCTGTATTGGTGAATGCTGGGTCACTTGGAGACGGAGAACCGCCACCAGCCCTGAGGAGTCAGCAGGGTGTCCTTGGGCACAAGGCGCATCCGGCTCTGGAGAGCTAAGCATTTCTGTAGGAGATTAGGATGAAGCTCATAGGAAACTGGCACAAGAGGCAAAACCCACATGGTGAGGAGCCATGGGCTTAGTGGAGGATACCCAAAGGGTCCAGGTTAAGCATTCTTTTTTCTATTCCGTGTCCTGGATGTGGGGATCAGTAGAGATTTTTCTCTCTGATAATTAGTTTTGTGTCCATAAGTGAACACCTACCTCACCAATTGCCACCTTCTTCTAAAGAACCTCTTTACATTGTGTACTAAAAACATTTCACTCTGCTGCTAAGGATTTTTCCCCAGAAATACTATGGCTTGAACACCAGGCTTCCACATACTGTGCAAATGCTGAACCACTGAGCTACATCCCCAGCTCTCTTTATTTTGAGGCAGGATCTCACTAAGTTATCCAGGCTGGCCTTGAACTTGGCATCGTCCTACCTCAGGTCCCAGTCTCTGCCAAGTACCAGGAGAAGACCATCATTTCAAAATATCATTTTACTCGTGCCTTCAGAGAAGTGAGCAATTCTACAAAACATGGGCTGTGCCGTTGTTTAGAAGCACTTAGAGACTTCCAGTCCCCGGGTATGTAGAGTCACTACATGGTTCATTGCCCAACCTAGGACACCTTACAAGAGGAGCCACATGAACAGTGCCACAAATGTATCAGATGTGAGTGAGAGCAGTCCCCAGCAAGCCAGGCTGTAATATCACCAGAGCAGAAGGTCACCTTCCTTGTGTAACGCAGCACAGAGAATAATGGGGCCAGGCTGCAAGGCGGCTCTGAGCTCCGTGCTGGCTGCTTATCATGCGAACAGGTTCTGGCCCCTGGAGCATTTCATCTGCATCTTTGTTTCTCCCAGCCTAGAAGAGACTCGCTAACAAAGGTGCACAGAGGCTACCCATGGACTGCACCTGGGCAGGTGCCAGCCGCGTTATCTCCAGCACCCTCCCTGGCTTCCTGCAGACAAACAGTGTGGCAAGGAGGAGAAACACCCGGAGCCAAGCCTTTCAGTGTGGTTTAGAAATGTGGTGCCTCTGGACAAGATCCAAGACTTTAAGGGCATCAAAATACACATTATTGCTCTTTTCCCTGCAAGCAGCAGCCTGTGGCAGGGTCAACTCCTCTTGGGTCACCTTATCAAATGCCAAGGAATTTGACCAATGGGCTCTAGGTTTCACGTGCCCACATCAGCTTGAAATTTGGCACCACACATGGATTCAGTAAGCCAGGCATGCTCCAAGTCCAACAGCATCGCAAACTCTCGATGAGGTCTGCAGTCTCTCACAGACCTGAGTGAGCTCTCTAGGCATCAGTCGTGCTATTTGAATCCATCTCCTAATACCAGCAACTGCCAGTGGACACATCCCCAGCCTTGGTCATTGGCTGCTCTCTTACGACTCACTGCTTTCTGTCGCCTGACCCTTCCCCGAGCAGTGTTACACACTGCAACTGAGGAACCCTTGGCTCCTCCCCCTTTTGCTGAAACCACACCCCCATACAATTGCATTGCATACGACCTACTGTGGCCCATCTGCCCAGGACTATGTGTAATCTAACAACCAGCATGACGTGGAATAATGTCTGCTCTCACCATATAATGCCTGAAGACCTTTGCATCCCCGCATAATGGCCTGCTCAGGGTGACCAAACTGGAGCAGGAGTGTATGGGAGCAGCACCCTCACAGGGCCAGACCCTGTTGGGGGTGGTGCTGTCAGCAGCCTCTTGTGCAGGACCGTGAGGGTTACTTACTTCCACAATCAGTATCAAGGTGCCCATTGGTCCTGTCGCTTGGGGTCCTGAGAACTCTGCAGCCCTCCTGCCCACCAGTGTGCTCCCTTTTCCGAGGGCACATGCATTCCGCCTTTCATTCTTCTAAACTCCAGGGTGATGAGGGACAAAATCTCCCTGTGATTCTATCACTCCAAGCATACCTTAGGAGACAATTCTGGCTAGAAGACAAAATGGATTTCTAGACTGTTGACCCCTAACTCACAACCACACAGCAGCGTCCCTCAGACCCTGCCCATGTCTACTTCACCTCTTCAGTCTTCCCGCTGGTTGCATCTGTGTTGCCTTCATATGTAACCCTTTTCTAACCAAAAGGTGAAAGCTCCTAAGCTGATCTCTCCCCACTCCCTCTCGGGCTCCTGCTCCAGGACAGCCAGGCCCAGATGTGCCCTGCTTGGTGCCCCAGGCACCCCACCAACCCCAGTCCCGTCTCTTCTTTCCATCCTGTCGCCTTCTGACAGTCCCCTCCAGAACGTTTCCTTTGCATGTCTTGTCACTGCCTTGGCTTTCAGTTTCTGCAGCCAGTGAAATTTATGGCTTTTCCCCCATAGTTCTTAGTGGCAACTGACTGGAGCTTGGAGAAACTGGGACCCTGAAGCCCTGGTGCATCAGAACACAGGTCCTGTCCTGACCCACCCTGGAAGCGGGTTCTTCCTGCTTGTGAGTGAGTGAAGAGAGGACTTGGGACTCCCGCTGTCGGAACGCACAGGGCCAGGGCCAGGCTAGGCCTTTCTGCTTCATCATTGCAAATCTGGCTTTTTTGTAGATTTTCAGTAGATGATGATGCAGGGTTAAATAAATTCTTTTTTCTTTTTCACATTTGGTTTGCTTTTTTTCCCATTTCAGAAGACTGTTCACCCTCTGGCACAGGGGTGGTTTTTTATAATTAGGCTTTAACTAGAGTACACAACTCGACAACTTGAAACCATCTCTTTTAACAGTCCCTTGACCTGTGTCAACCCTTGCTTATGAAATCAAGAAAATTGAAAACATGTTTTATGTTTCCATAGGTCTTGGTTGAGGGTCTTATTCAAGGCAATGTGAGAAGAATGTTTGTGGAGGTAGAGCTGAATAAATTGAGAATGTCACCCTGCAAGGCCACTGCATTGAATAGAAGGGAGAGAAGAATAACTGCATGCATTTCTCAATTGAATTTCTCCATAGATTCACCAAGGCCTGAAAAAAGGGAGACCAAGTGTCCCATACCCGGGTGTGACGGCACGGGCCATGTGACCGGGCTCTACCCCCACCATCGCAGCCTTTCGGGGTGCCCTCACAAAGTGCGGGTTCCCCTGGAAAGTGAGTACTGCTTACCCCTAAAGCTGTGCGTGCCTTCTCAGGAGCACCGGAACATCATGTTAGCCTCATTCTTTTCCAGCATAGAATGAGAAACAGAATCAAATTTTTCTCTGTCTGTCAAGCAATTTCCATGTTGTGTGTTTGTCAATGCAGCAAAAGAATAAAAAATTTGAGGGCAAAAAAGCCAACAGGTTATGAAATAGCAGCCAGTGAACAAATGTTTTTTTCCATAATCCCTAAGAAGAGGGGTCTCCTTATGCCATGAGGGTGCATCTGGGAGCCCCAGGGTCACTCAAGAGAAAGGACTGGAGGAGCTATGAGCAGAAACATTTAGCATGGCTTCTGTGTAAAGGAATGGGCAAGGCAGAGGAGCAGTCTGAGCACAATCTGTCTGGCTTAGGGAGCCTCCAGCCTGGGTACTGTCCCTAGCTCTCTGGTCCTTGGTCCTGGGGTCATTAGGGAAGGGGCAGTAACTGGAGCATGTGAGTTTAATAAAGAAGGGAGTGGGTCACAGGCTCTGGAGTGGTCATCCACGCGACCAGGCCATGTGCTCCGGGAACTGGCTTGGTCTAGAAGCCCCTACCACCCCATGGAGGCCAAAGTGTCCAAATGCAGAACTAGATGGCTGTTCCACTGAGTGGCTGCACAGTGAGCCCTCAGCCCCAGGTCTGGCTTCTAAAAGCCAAGACTAACTTGGGCTTCGATGCAATCCCAGGAGGTCACAGTGTCTGCCTGGTTCCCCTTTTCTCTGGCTATAAGCACTCTATGGTGTTACCTCAGGATATCTTGTGACAGATGAAATCCTTAGAGAGGGAGACTGTGACCACCTCTGCACCCCAGCCCTGCTGTGAACTGAGGCTCCTCTGGAAGTGAAAGCTTCCTCATAAGCTGTGGAGAGCAGCAACACATTTCAGATTCTGAGAATATTTATGGAAATCTCTTGAACCACACAAAGTAGGGGAAGTGGGGATACCTCAGCCCCCTACCGTTGTCAGAATCAAGATTTGGCAGATTTCTAAATCTATGATCCTGGGGTCCTGAATTAACGGACCTTTGGTCTGCTTCTCTGATGATCCACACAGCTGTATTCTTGGCTGGAGGGCCGAGGACTGAGGAACCAAACCAGCATCACTTAGGAAATAAAACAGACTGCACACAGTGGTGGGAAAGAGATGGAAAGGGCTGTTGGACTAATGATGTTCTTCACCCATTCCCCTCAAGAAAAGTGTGAAAATATGACAGAAAGATGATTAGCTTAGGATTTAGAGTATAAGCAGAACAGTCTTATGAAGTCCAGGGTTAAATGGAACATGGAGTTCAGGACAATCAAAATGTGAAGGAACTTGCTGGGTTTAATTTCTGAAATTCTTGTTGGCATTATTCAATCCAAATCTATCCGGGGCGGGAGTATGGTGGATTATGTAATGAAAGTCATTTCAATGCAAAATTGAGAAGTAAATTTGTTGGCATGTTATGCATTTATGGTAAATTATTCTTCCCTTCAATGTGGTGTTTTGTGCTCAGTTCTTGCCATGCATGAAAATGTGCTCAAGTGTCCCACTCCGGGATGTACAGGACGGGGACATGTGAACAGCAACCGCAACACCCACAGGAGGTAATTCTGAGGCTTCGCTCATCATTTTGTGTAGTAAAAACCAAGAGAAACTTTCTAGCAATCAAATAATAAGCTCTGTGCAGCAGGAATCATGAGTCTTTATCAAATCTCTGGCCACTAAGCAGAGATGAGGAATATTTTCAGCCCATGAAGAGTCAAAGAAGAGAAAGGAAAATTACTCCACTATTTTCTGTCCTAGCAAGATTTGTGTTAGCTGCCAGTTAAAATGAAGAAAATATTACATCTGAAGATGCTGTGGCTCTATGTTTATATCATCAGATGAGTGTAGTATAGTTTTTCTCCTCTAGAATTTCCCCATTGCAGTTTTGAAAATGAGAAGTTTCTTATGGGGAGGCATTCAGTGGTTCTAAGTGTAAACTTGGTGTGCAGGTGACATCTTTTCACTGAGATTATAACTCAATGTACTATGCATAAGTAAATATTTTTGGTGAAAAAGTGGATTATTGCATGTGCATTTGATATCTCTTGTGGATTATGTCAGGGACTATTTAATTAATAAGCATGTTGCCAGAAAATTTACTATCACACACTTCTTATTTGAAGTAAGATATGAAATACAGTCTTTGCTAAGGAGCCTAAGATAAATAGTTGTTACCATGCTAAGTTCTTAAATTGGACAAATTACAGTCAGAATGAGCACATTCTCCTGAACACGTTAATTTTCAAAATCTGATGGTTACTTCTCCTTTATGTAATATTTTATTTTTCTGAGTGAGCTGAGCATTCATCTCTGAGATGGAGGCGGGGGGCATGCACTGATCCTGCCCTCCATAGACTCCTTTTGGGTCTCTCTGTAGAGCGGCGCTACACAAACTATTAATCCGACTTAGTATTTAGTGTGTGCAATCGCGCTGCGAGCCGCGTGCCAACACCAATCACGTTTTCATTTTAACTCATGTCCTCCTGCTTTTTGTTTTTGAAACAGCCTTTCTGGTTGTCCAATTGCTGCAGCTGAAAAACTGGCCATGTCCCAAGATAAAAATCAGCTTGATTCTTCCCACACTGGGCAGTGTCCCGGCCAGGCACACAGGTATGAACTCCTAGGGCTTCTGGCTGCCCCGCTCGTGTCGTGATCTTACCCAGCTGGTCTCTCTTCCTCCGTGTCACTTCCCTGGGGTCTGATCTTCACTCTCAGCCACCAATGGACCTGTGTGGATGGCCCACAGGAACGGCTGTCGTAGGAAAGGTTCTTCCCTTACAGGAGCAGTGAGACAGCCCGGGAGCTTAATGTGAAACGCCTCTGCTCGCAGGAAGGTAACATTAAGTGGGTGAATCCAAGAGGCCGAAAGCATACAAGAATGTGCCCAGTTAAACGTCTAAGTCATCAGTGTAACACATGCCACAAGTCAGATGAGTCTCCTTTTGTGAAAGACTTTATCTTCCCCACCTGTGGAAAGTGCCCTCATATACCACTGAAACCCACCATGTATTTATCCTTCAGTTCCACATATGAATATAACTTTTTTAACACAAACATTCATTCCATAGCAGCTGCTGTTAAGATGTCTCACACTAGTCTTATCGCTACCAGGTCTTCATGGGACACCTTATATCTAAATAATAAAATACGCATGATTATGTTTAATGTGATGGTGCAGTCTTCACACCTGTTCTACTCTGTTCCATCCTCTTCTGCTCTGTTCTACTTTTTTCTGTCTTGTCCTGTCCTGCCCTGCTGTGCCTTACCCTGCCCTGTTCTGTTCTATTCTACTTTTTAGTAAGTTTATTATTTTATTTTATTTTATTTTATTTTTATATTAATTTTATTGAGAAACAAATAGCAATGAGAGAGTTTCAATAATTAATCCATGCATATTGTTGTCTTCATAGTGGTTATTCATAATACAAGGTGTGGACATATCTATCCTGTCCAAACACTATTAGTTCAAATCTTTCTTCTTATTGAATTAAGAGAAAGTAGCTGTATATCTATCCTAACTATTCTATAAGTACAGATACAAAATCATCCTTCCTTTGTATCCCCCTTTTTTGTTTAGTGTATTCTATTTGACAAAGGTAATAGATGTAGAAAGAGTGATTTCAGGATTAAGTGATGCTTCAAAAGACTGAAATGTAACTGTGCTTGGAAGTCTTTCAGTATTTTCTGGATTGGCTTCCCTTAATACGTTGCTTCTATAGATTTAATTGAGAGTCAAAATTTGCACTCAGATCAAAGGATCTTCGCATGTGTCAAGTGAAGGTCATGAACTACTGAGCAACAATTAGAAACCTTAAACTGGAATTTGTGGTTTATGTCCCTCAATCCTATAATTTCCCTTGAGACAATTTATGAGAACAGAAACAGCACTGCTTCATTTTCTACATATCTTGAAGTATTTTGGTTGCTTGAGATCAGAATGATTTCACAATCTTGGGGGCAAAGCTAATCTATGTATCATTTCTCAAATATTTTTCAGCAGCAGCTAAAGTAATTGCTAAAACTGACATTCTGATGAGTGAGAACAGTTTGTTGGAAAGTAGAGGGAATGATTACTTTTTGTATAACAAATCCTGAAAGGTTAGACCACAGCAGAAAACAAAAATTGCTTGGCCAGAGCTGATGCCGCACAAATAGGATGCTGTTTAGCTCAGATGCAATAATTCTTTGGGAATGAATGCTTAATTACCATTTATCATGGAGTGGAATGACTATATCAAAAAATGCAACAAGTATTACAGTATAGTAATCTGATTTATATTAGAGTGATGGTAATTTAATAGACAAATACTGAAATGCTACTAAAATATTAAAATCAGCAAAGAACACCCAGCCTGAAAGTGGGGTAAAGTGGTAAGATGCCTAAGAAGAAACTCAATTCAAGACTAAATTATAGGGCTGGCCAGACAGCTTAGTGGACTAAAACACCCGCTTAAGCAGGCATAGTGATCAGAGTTCAATCCCCGATGTGCCAAGCTGGCCCTGCTCTTGAGGCACACTGAGAGGGCAACTGAGACTAGGTCTGGTGGCAGGCCTGTAATTCCAGTGCTTGGGAGGCTGCAGACAGAAGGACCGCTACGAGTCCAGTCTGTGTAGTGAGACCCTGTAGATCCTGTACTCAATACATTTTTTTTAAAGTCAATTCTAGCATCCACACTGCTCCTGCTATACATTGAGGGCAGTTAGAACTCTTCATTGCTAATTTATATAGATCAACAATTCTATTCAGTAGATCATCAGTACCTTGTCAATGGCTCAAACAATCCTACTCATAATGACATCTGCGTGAGGAGAGCCGAGGTTTCCACGTTCCTGTCTTACCATTGGCAGATTGGGCCACTTTCGCAGCAGTGTCATCACCAGGGAAACCTAGGCCCAGTGTGTGGCCATGCCCGTTGCTGTGCAGGACTCCGTGCATCCCACCTGCCCACAGTGGGCTTCCCTCCACAGTGAACCCTGGCCCTAGCGTGCTCGCTAACAGTTCCCCTGCATCTCTTCTGAACTCCTTCTCTCTTCTCTCCAGGACAAGCTTGGTGAAGCAAATTGAATTCAGTTTCCGGTCACAAGCCATTGCCTCTCCCAGAGCCACAGTGTCAAAAGAACAGGAGAAGTTTGGAAAAGTACCATTCGACTATGCCAGTTTCGATGCCCAAGTGTTTGGTAAACGTCCTCTTGCACAAACGGGGCAAGGGAGAAAAACACCACCATTCCCTGAATGTAAGCTTCAAATTCAAATTCTAATATTATTATCCCAAGAAGTATCTTATGTACATTACTTACAGGAGGCAGGAGACGATATATATTGAGTAGTGAAGTAAAACAGGAAAACAATATGTGAACCAGTATTATGGATTTATTTTGAATCCATACTGAAATAGTGAAGAATAAATGGGTTGTTCTACAAATATAGTAAATATAGTATCACATTTTAGTTCAAATATAACAAGTCTAAAGATACTGGATTGGGATTAATACATTGATATTAATGTGATATGCTATTATGTGATAGCTATTATAATTATTTTTGTTCATGCTGAAATTATAGAACTCTAACAGATAAAAATGTTAAAGTACTATTTAGAGTATTCCTGGAATCACCAGAAAGCATTTGGGGGAAGGGTGAAGATTGTAAGCAATGCAATTTGGAAATCAAGATTTCCTAGAAAAGTAAAATGTTAGCAGTTGAAAAGTTTACTTACACATTTAAAAATTGATATGGAGGAATTTGAAGTGGACTAATACTCTAATTATAAAGCTAGCGAGACAGCTCAGTGGACTAAGTGGGTTGGGGTTTCAAACTCCAGCACCGCTGGCTGTGCCAGGCCCGCCCCGAGGTACATTGAGTCAGCCATAGAGACCAGGTGTGGTGACACAGGCCAAGAGCCCCCACCCTGGGAAACAGGAGGGTCGCTAGAAGTCCCAGCTGAGTAGTTAGAGCCTACACCAAATGTGTAATAACAATAATGATGATGATGATAATGATAATATTCTTTAATTGTGACATATCCACAGAGAAGACACCCTACCAGTCAAACTCAGTGCTTTGATATACACACTTCTTTAAGTTTTTCTGAATTTTTAAATATTCTAATGGAAAGGCAGGAAAGTGACTGTGGTGGCAAAAACCCAGAAAATGATCCTTGAATTAGGGTAACTGAACTTCCACACAGAAGGAAGCTAAATCATTGCCACTTGGGGTCCTGCACACACATGGGATTGTAATCATGCTGTCAGCCTCTGGAATACCCCACTTATAAGGTCCAGGGTGCTCAGGAATGGGCTTCATTGGGTCATGTCATGTCAGTCCACTCTTTTAGAGAACTAGAAGACTGCATAAAATGAAGCAGGCAGCTAGAGTGATAGCCAGGCACAGCTCAGGGGTAGAATGCTTGCCTTGAATTCCTCAAATCCTGTTCCAATCCTCAGCACTGTTGAGGTTGGAGCAATATCACTTCAGGGAGTTTTCTTCAGTGAGGAGTACATTATTTTCTAAAAGACATTTTATTCTGTCAAAAATATGTAGCATCCAAGGGCTGGTGACATAGCTCAGTGGACTAAGCACTTGCTTAGGTAAGGGGGTTCCACCCCTGGCTCCGCATGCTGCTCTGGCCCTGCCCCTGGGGCACGCTGAGCCAGCGATGGAGTCTGGGCATGATGGCCCACACCTGTAACCCCAGAAGTAGGGATGCAGAAATCAGGAGGAACACTTGAGTCCAAACTGCATAGTGAGACCCTTCCCCTCCTAAAAGAGTAGCATTCAACATAAATAACCACTGACAAGTACTTAGATTCAGAAAAAATTATATACATATAAAGTTTTGTGTTTATAAAATTATATCATAAATAAATAAAATAAAACTATATATACTATATATGCACAATATATAGCCATATAATATTTTTAATTCAGGTAAAGCTAGCTACTAAAAGCATTCTTTACACTCACCTACTATAGATATTGACTTCATAAGCTGCAAAACATTTGATGAATTTTCATGTTCTTCTAACTATAGGAATAATATTTGCTGACATTTTATATTTTGTTTTATGGAAAGTAATCAAACATTGAAAATAAATAATAATGCAAACAGCTGAATGCTTTTCCATCAGCCTCATTAAATCGTGGGTGTTTCTCCCATAACCTTGGGTAGTTCTCCTAAGCACCCACAGCCAAGAGACGTGCATGAAATTCTGCCTCTCAGTGACACCCATGACAGAAACACAGAAAGGGGACTTGGTCTTGATAACCAGACCACCTTCCTGCTCACCTTGACAGCATTTCTTCTCTGTCCTCTGCTTATCTCCCTCTCCCTGACATGCCAAATGCCAGCTCGTTCAAGTCTCCCCCATCTACTTAGTTCACCTATTTGGATGAAAAACAACTTCTACTTGTTAAGTACAGAACAGGCCTACATATCAAATAACAATAGCATTTCATGTCTAAGTATAAACAGTTGTTCAGAAAACAGATATATGAAGGGTATTTTTTTCTATAGTGGAGCTGAGAGTCCCACAGATATGCAGCTTTTACATGTGCAAGCCTCATGTTGTTGTACTTGCTGATAGGTTTTGTTTGTGTGTTTTCTCATCTGCAATTTTTTTTGTCACAAATGTTGCCAGCGCACCTGTGCTGTAGCATTAGTTGCAGAGTTTTTGCCATAAGAAGTGCAAATACAAAAAATATTAAGAGAATAGGTGCTCTGTCTCAGCAATCACACCGTTTGATCTGTGAACTTTGGTTAAAACCCATCTGAATAACCTTCATTTAATATACCAATGGCTAATGGCTCCTGCTGTAATTTATTCTTCACATATTTGATACAAGAAATTATATCTTTAAAAAGACAAATCTGTTTAATGACTAAAACCACATACATGCAATTGCTAATCAAATCTCTCTTCACAGCGAAGCATTTTTCAAATTCAGTGAAATTTTCTAATCGACTGCCTAGTGCATGCGCCCACACACAGAGCCCGAGTAGTGCCAGCTCTTACAGCTACGGTCAATGTAGTGAAGACACCCACATAGCAGCAGCTGCTGCCATCCTGAACCTTTCCACCCGCTGCAGGGAAGCCGCAGACATCCTCTCCAACAAACCACAGAGTCTGCATGCCAAGGTAGGTCAGTCCAAGAGCCTGGGGGGGGGGGGCGGCGACTGAACCGTGAGAATCAGCTGCTTTTCGTGTTCCTGATCGCATTCACCGTGACTCTGTGCCCCCTCCCCAAAGCCCTCCCACCCTTCTTAGGAAGAAAGCACAGGCCCGGTGTGCTGTGTGGGCTCAAAGAAAGGGCGTTTCTCAGTCAGGGGCTCTTCTGGAAAGAAGGACGCCAAAGTTTGAGGACAACTGACCTAGGGAGGCTAGTTGGGAGAACTTATAAATTTCCAAGCTATTTTGTTTGGCATACAAGAAAAGAAAACTGCTGTTAGAATAAATCTCCACCATGGATGCTTTTTGTTTTCTGCAAACTAAAAATGGTAAGAAATATTTGATTAAATGAGTCTGATAAAACATGTGCAAAATGGGCCCAGGAAATTTTATTATTGTCCACATGACTGTTCTTTAAGGTGAACAGTAAAGATGCCTAGGCTGCAGAGTATTCTCAAGATGCACCGTAAAACCCAGACACGTTAAATCAACCAGTGGTTCAGGGAAGTCTGAGGATTTAAAAGTGCTCCAGTCTGCAATCAAATTCTGCACTTGCCACAAAAATGCTACATTTTGGAACTGCATAAAATGAATCACATGATTCCAGGAGCCTTTCTTTCCGACTATAAGAAGTCCATCTCCGTGACTTGCTCAATACACACAGACATGCCCGAGTCTTGCCTGTCACAGTGGGGGCCTTGTCATGTTAGGGCTCTGTCCACCTCTTCTTGCCAAAGGAGGCTGTAAACTTGGCCACTGCCTCACGAAGGAGCTGGCCACTCCTAATTACATCGAAGGTTTCGCTTAAATTATTCCCCTGCTTATGCGGCTGAAACCAGCTGAAATAAACTACCCAGACCTTTTAATAAGAGATTTTACCTTTGCATGAGCTGAGAAATTCTCTGAGCTAAACTTGAACCCTGAAACCCAGGAGATTAAAGCTCTGTTCTTTTTTCCTCTTTAAGCACAGCCTGTCCCTGGGGGGTCGACTGCTCGCCTGTACCTTGCCAGGCCTTTAGGAGAGCAGGTACGCAGTGCCACTGAGCATTTGACAGAAGAATCAGGATCAGCCTCTGGACAAAGCTGAGCCAAATAAACCCCAGGAAGAGTTGGTGGCCAAAAACCACTCAAAAACAATTTTTAAACAAATGAGGTTCTTAAACAAAGAAAATCCTATCTGCTGAAAATATAAAGAATGTACCGCAGTCTCTGAATTTATAACTAGGGGATGCTAGTTATAAATTATTGACATAAGTGAATGAATGGGGGAATTTTAAAATTTAATTTTATTCTTAAATTCATATTTTAAATCTGAGTGAGTTCCTTCTTTTATCTGGGAGCATTTGACTAGGCATATAGTTGTAGAAATATTAAATGTCTTCCTGCCTAGTTCTTTATTACTTGATGGTTTAGGCTGTCCTGTGAGAATCAATATTATAGTTAGTAACATTAACTTACTGAAGCAGTGGTACTAAGACAAATGCTTTCCATCTTATTTAGATGCTTTTCTAGTCCTCATATTCTTCTGTTCAGCATAACATGTTCCATAGCCCACTAAATTGTGGATGTCAAAACAATGTAACAAAGATGACTAAAATATGAACAATTTTTCTCCTTATCAATATTTTAAAACATACTTTTGATCATAAAAGTAACTTTAATCAGGACATTTCAAAAACACAAATGATAGATTTCTAATGTATATGTCCCCTCCTGGTACTGAAGTGTCTGTGTGAGGATCCTGCTAACCCAGGGTAAGGAGAGACTCACACAGGTGCCAGCCTCCTATGGAAGCCAGACCCTCCCACCATAATGAGTTTAGGTGGGACAGAAAGCCCACAGGAAGGCTTTTAAAAGGAGCTGTTTATGCCAGGAGTTTAAAAAAAAACACTTCCTATGAAAATTATCTCTTTTGACACAGGGGTTGCTAGAACTCATGTGGTATCCACACTGTCCAAGTAGAATTCTTCTTGATGCTGTCAGACAATCCCGAACAGCTGTAACAGGAAGTAGGATTCTGTCCTGGTTGGATCCTATTTTCTAGATCTAGGATAATCTCACAAATCTCTAAAACAAACAAGAAAAGCATGGTTCTTTCATCAAGAATGAGAAAAGCCAAGGTAATTCACCCTGAAAATCAGTCTCTGAGCAAACAATGCCCATTATAGGCCTTTAGGGTTGACCAGCTGCCCTTTGTACCTTGCCCTTGATGTGGGCTTGAGTATAAATAGTCTTCTTTTCTACACTGAATGCTGCCCTGAGTCTCTTCCAGTAAATTAGAGTTTTTCTTCATGGCAGAATTTTGGTATGCTCATTGCTGATAATCCAGATCTTTAGATCCCTTGAGTTTCTCCTTCAGAAATAAAAGTATAGGCATGTGTAATTCTACTTTGCAGTATACCTCTGTAGCTGAGCATCTCTCTCCCTCTGTTCCCCTCCCTTTCCTACTCCCCTCCCGCCTGCCACATCAACTCCCCCCTCCCCTTCCCTCTCTCTTCCTCTGTTTCTTCCCATTCCATTTCCTTCTCCCTCCCCTCCCCAGTCCCTCTCCTTTCCCCTCCTCCTCCCTGTCCTTCTCTCTCCCTGTATCTCTCCCTCCTGCTCCATCTCCCCATTCCATTTCCTGCTCTCTCCTCCTCTCCCTTTCCCTTCCCTTTCCCACTCCTCTTCCTCTGTGTTTACTGCACCACCCATAGAACACTAAGTTGCATCTCTAATTCTTTTTGAGACAAGGCCTCACTAAGCTGCCCAGACAGACCCCACCATTGTGGTAGTTCTGCCTCAGCTTTGCCTGTAGCTGGGTTTACAAGCACACATCCAACCAGTGCATGCTTGATGAGTTAGAAAGACATCCTGGAAGATGCACTCAAAGTAGTTCCAACCAGGGCTCTCTAAGTGTAGGACTGCCCTTGCCATAGGGTAGATTTGCTCATGCTGTGCTTTCAAGGAGCTTGAATACATGAAAAATGAATGCAGTGGTCCTCCAGGAGCTGTGCCTGCCTTATTCGGGTGGAAGGCTGGGTCTGGAGAAGTGAGCTGGGCTATACTCAGGAAGAACCAGTAGTGTTAGGAGCAATCATGTCAGAGCTTGGGTGATGGCAGATTCTCACTTGTTCTTTTGTCTCATCCAGTCTTTTTTGCAACAATCATCTCTTCAGGTGCTTAGAACACCCAAGAAAGGTATAAATTAAAGATCATACTGAGCAGTGTGAAGTGGAACATACCTGTAATACTGCCTAGCCAGAAGGCAGAGGCAGGAGGATTGAGTTTGTGGCCCACCCAAGCAACTGAGTAAGACCACCTCATAACATAATAATAATAATAATAATAATAATAATAATAATAATAATAATAATAATAATGCTGTCACATCTGAAAAATCAAGTCAGAGCCTCTTTTACTCAGAATTGACATCAGAGGTACTGGTGGGGTTGAAAACAAATTCTTCTCATGCTGTCTCTGGACACACAGTTGGCTCTGAGTTTAACGGGAGATTTAACCTAGTCCTTTTGGCAAGCTTGCTACTCTAATGATCATGGGAGTACAGGGTATTTTTAGAGGAGCAAGAAAACCTCTGAGATTGGTGAAGCGTATGTGTTTTCTCCCTCCTAGAGTTTCTTAGTGCTGTGCACTGAGACACTTTGGCCCTATGGTTCCATCAGCACTGAGGGCTGACACAGTGGTTCCCATCCTGCCATCCGCACAGTCAGCCCCCAGCAAGCACCAGTCTCCCACTGTGTTCAGCATGTAGGATACCTGTATGTGTTGGACTTCACTAGTCAGTGCCCAGACCAGAGCTCTTTGCACCCTAACAGCAGAAGACTTAAAAACAAATTATTTACTCTTTACAGTGCCATCTGGCTTGCATGTAACACCTTGACTTGCGTGGCTTCAAATGTCTCTTTAAGGGACCAAATCACGAAAACATCAGTAGATATCACAGAGATGAAAGGTGCTATCACCTGCAGTATGAGCTCTCTTTTGATCCCAGGTCGTTCATCATTTCTAAGAAGGACATATTACCCACCATTCTAAATCAGCACTGGCATGAGTTGTAAAATGCAAATGTGCTACAGATCCACACACCTCCTTTCACCAGGCCTCTGTGGCGTGGGACAGCATCACAGGCGCAAGCAGAAGGTGACTTCCGTGGTTACCTGATGACTGTCCCCCAGCACCCATCGGCAGCCCAGGGAGCCAGCGTTGCTCCCCGTTTTCCTTCCACCCTCCCACTGTGATGACAGAGGTAGGAGCTCGCTTCACGGTCTATCTTTATCCTTGTCGCCACTGTTTGCCAAGCACTCTGTTGTTTGTTTTGGTCTTCTCCCCACCTGCTTAGACAAAATGACATATGCACAGTGTGCCTTAAAAGAAAACAAAAAACTGACACTTGCTTGAAATGATTAAAGTTCAAAGTCTGTTTTGTGTTTGAACAAGGCCTGAAAGCAGCATGATGTCACAGTGCCACTCGAGCCTCTTATCAGGGATGGCCTGGTGCCTTCCTGGGTGGTCAGAAGCCCGCAGCAGATTCTTCTGGAACTTTAGCATGAGAGGCCCGATTGTTCCAGCTATCTTAGTGAGCTGGGTTGGTGATGTTGAGTCTGGGCTTGCTGATTGCACAGCACAGAGATAGATACAAGATGCTTAGTAACTGGCTCTTCATTTCACGTGCAGTGACCCCAAGCTTGTCTCCTTGGGTGTTCAAATATTCAGTCAAAGTATCACTATTATTACCTAACACTCGCTGAACACTTACTGTGTGCTAGTACTGTACCCAAACACTTTGTCCTTGGGCATCGTTTTTAATCATTCTAGAAACTTTATAAAGTGCATAATATTCTTCCATTTTGTAGAGGAAGGAATGGTAGCAGTCAGAGAGTGATTTTCTAGGAACCGAAATTTCTAGAATTGAAATCTAAATTCACAGCACCCTTCTTAAGACTTTACTGGGTATACGCCATCAGCCCCTACTGTGGCCTCAGGTCCCAAAGACTGGGGAAGGGGTTCATAAATTTTATTCAAATTTGATATCTAATGTCAGTCAATTCTCTTCACGCCATCATTCTGGTTATTTATTTATTTATATTGGTGCTGAGGCTCGAACTCAGGACCTTGCATTTGCCAGGCAGGTGCTTAAGCAGCTAAGATATCTCCCCAGACGCATCATTCTATTTTATTCAGTAATATTTTTCAGTTTTATTATCTTAAGAGTCTCAATTACCACTGAGAGTGAAGTACTTTCATTGTCTCTATCTACTAATATCTTGCCTGCTTTGAAAAAGTAGTTACGAGAGCTGTCAGAACCGAAAAGACTCCATGACCCAAACAAACGTCGGAGTGAGCTGCGAGGAACTTTGGGAAATGCTGCAGAAGCCCGGGTAGAGGAAGCAGGGCCGGCACTCTGTCTCAGCCACCTCAGAAAGAGACTCCATGTGGCCTGCCCTGGCTGAGGGGAGGCTTGCCAGCGGAGGAGCACAGTGCTGCCGTATGTTAAGCGAGGAATGAAAATTAGTAGCTTTTATAATCAAGGCACTAAGGGAAAATTCTTTTTTTTCCTGGTTGGTTGGTTTTTGGACCCGGGAATCAAACTCAGGACCTCGAAATTTCCAGGCAGACATCGTGCCACTGATGTATCTCCCCAACCCCAATAATCTTGTTTTTATATCACCACCACTTTGAATTGATAATTTCTAATTGTTAAAACAAGGTAATGTCATTTTCCTGGCAAGTAATGGAGGAAAGCAGCTCTAAGTTTATTCTCTAGGTACAATAATTTGCGTGCATCTCCCTTCTTTCATCGTGAGGACAGTGGCAGTGCTGTGCTGCTACGTCCTATTTTCAATTGCATAAGGATTTCTCTGTATTGCTTCATAGGCAGTATTCATAATTATCATTTTACTGCCCACATAATGTGCCATTCAATAATGTTCCATAATGTTATTAATTTTTAATTTCATTTCTCCATGGTTGGGCCTTTAGGTAACTGCTTATTTTATAATACAGATAAAATCATAAGCAAGGCCTCTTTCAACTTGGAACTTAATAATCATTTATAATACCTTTATTAAATTACTTTTCACTAACAATCTGTATGCACGAAATAAGCATCTTGATGGCAAGACCAACCTCCCTTTCAACTTCTCTTTTCTCCAAAATACAGTGCCATGGACATATTAAGTACTTTGTTAATAATTTAATGAATATGTGAGTGGAAGATGGAATCAGGGGCTGAAAGTAGCTGGAATAAGTGGCATTTGATTTCCCTCCTAAGTCGGAAATAGCACGAATGCTATTGGTTTTATACCTAGCCTTAAAAACCTTAAAATTCAAATGTAATTATTTAAAGTGAGAGCCCAAACAACATTTCGAGGAGTCAGAGTATTAGAGGGGGTGGAGGACGGACCGCGCATCACCTTGGGCCTCCTCCTCCACCCACCTCTCTCCCCTCCCTGTTTTGCTGCGCTGCCTTAAAAGCGGTCCTATTGGTGTAGCTCAGAATAAAACCCTGTGCCTTAAACGTGTGCTCCCCATTGGTGGGCAGAAAGAGACCCTCCCCAGCCACTGAGTGCGACTGTTGGATGCATCGTGGCTGACTTAAATCCCATCTGTACCCTGTTCCCCGGTGTGTGGCTCACCTTCTCCCAGGGAAGTCAGGGGATCAGAGTCACGGCTGGGCACAGGGTGTAGCACAGTACCTTTTTCCAATATTAGGAGAGATTTTTTTTTTTTCAATCAAGCACTGATTACTCGAGATGTATAATCATAACAACTCCTAGAGACTCTCATTTTTTAAATTTAATATTAAGAATTCTTTTCCTGTAACAACTAAAATATACATTAGCGCTGTTTTGGACTAGTTGGTGTTTGTCAGAGATCAAATCTGCACTATTTATGGGTTTTGCACTATAAAACTCTGCAGCCCAGTCACATGGCTTCTTTTTCCTAAGCCATCTGTCACAGAGGTCTGGAATTTTATGTGAATGTTGGATGTGCAGTCTTCACCCAAGTTTTAAATTTTTTTTTTTTATGAAAAATGTCAGCAACTACAATATTTTGCCTTTTACTTTACATTGGCCATTAAACTTGATTACTATAGCTCTGTTTCACTGCCACAGTTACGTATCAGCTATAAAGCCGAGAATTGTTTTGATGCATTCCTGGCAGAAGGCATTGTGAGACTGTGGAGGGAGGTGGCATGTGGCACTGATACAGTTAATATCTTGGATTTTTGTAACTAAGGTTTATTAATGCTGGTATAAAAACATAGTTGATATTATACAGATGGCATAAGATGTTGTGGTTACTATGTTATTATCCCGGATAAGCTGTACTGTCAAATTCAGGGCTTAAAACTATCACAGGAGATTAGACTATTTACTAAAAAGGGGCAGAAAGATACAGCCAAAGCATCTTAGTGCAACATATTAGAAGTGTATTTACTTCCAGGGAATATAATGCAGTGTATCTGGCTTGTAGACTGAGAGCTGGAAAATGGGAACTTCGCAGGTAAACCACGCAGGCAGGAGAGGTACGCTGATTTTTCAATCAGGCACACAGAGAAATCAGCGCAGTCTGTGACAGCTGTGGGGGGAAGGGAGTTAAAGTGCCCCCTCTGGGAAGTCAGGGTGACCACAGAAGTTAGGGTGCTTGCTAACGTATTCAAGAAGACATCTGCTTTGCTCACAAAAAGGGGAAAAGAAAAGAATAAAGCAATTGTCAAGAAGCTAATTATGAGCAGATAGGTGATGGAGAAAATACCAGCAAGGTGTCATCTGACCTATTTGGGACAATGACAGGCACACTCCCCCAGCACTTGGGCCTTACTGTACGGAAATAATTGCAGCTCCTGACTACACCAGCCATCCCACAGTGCGGATCTTGAAGAAGATCCAGAACTTGCAAGCGGCTTCCTGGGACTAGAACCAAATATAAAATGACCACTATTCCTTAAAAATTAAAAAAAAAAAGATGATAAGCTTAGCAAAAACAGTTACAGGGAGAAACACTAGGAGATAGCATTAGCTTTAAGTCCCATCTTGAGTATCAGTAAAATAAATACGCTGATTTGGAAATTTTGCTATAGAATTTAAGCCTCAAACCCTGCTGCTGTCAGTGAACTACAGATTATTCTGTCCGTCTCTCTCTCCACCCTCTACAATCTAACAAAGCTTTTCCAGTTCCTACAAGCCTGGGTGAAATGTTGCTTTTGTATTAATCTAATATTCCAATAAAAATTCTCTCCTGGCTGGTTATGTTTTCATATTTCTCATGTTACAGTAACACAGCGATTTGGGGGAGCGGGGCATTCTATATACCTCTTGATAAACACAAACATTAATGCCTTAAGTGGAGAATTTGGAGGGATAATTCTACAAAGTAGAAAAGAAGATTTAAAGCTGAACTTTTAAAACATATACATACATAAAACAATCGTGGCCACTACATTTAGTGTTTCAAACACCTTATTTGTATTAAGCTTACTTTGTTTAAACCCAGATACACAAAGCTCACTAATGGGGCTGTTCTGAAAAGTCTGCCTAAGAATTGAACATCACCAAAAGCAAATCACAAAGCTAGATTTAAAAGCAGATAGACCTCCATAAAAGCTGACATTTAAAAATTATCCCTTGAAAGCCCCATATGACTAGGCAATCATTTGCAAACTGCTTACTTGTTTTTCTGTTTCCTGTTGTATACCAGGGAGCCGAAATAGAAGTGGATGAAAATGGCACATTGGACTTAAGCATGAAAAAAACCCGAATCCTGGACAAGGCTGCACCCCTCAACCCCTCTAACACTACCATTCCAACACCTTCCTCGTCCCCCTTCAACGCAAGCAGCATTCTGGTCAATGCTGCGTTCTATCAGGCTCTCTGTGACCAAGAGGGCTGGGAGACTCCTATCAACTATAGCAAAGCTCAAGGGAAGCCAGAGGAGGAGAAAGAGGTACTGTTTCAATGTGTTAGTCAATAAGTTCAAGAGGAGTATGACAGAGGAATACTGCGAACTTTTGTCCATCCTAAGTCATATTTTACATTCCTATTTTCATAATACACAGTCCAATCCCTTGGTTTAGATATTTTGATGGAGCTACCATTTGAGATTTGAGATGAACTACACAGATGAACCCAACTTTTCCTATCACTTGCTTAAAATGTCAGTAGAAGAGGTTTTATTTTCATGGTGTTAGTTGTCTGCACTACAGAGCAGAATCCCTTACATTGAAATCTGTAGACTCTGTAGGGAGGGGTGCATTGCTCAGCATGGAAAGGCCAGCTCACTGGTACTTTCTGAACCAGAGGGTCAAAGGTGAGGACATCTTGAAAGAATGTTGAACTCACTGTATGCTGGGAGGGAGCTGCACTGGCCTAGCTATGGGGCCCAATTTGAGGTCCTGGATTTTGCAAATTAGATGCCTTACTTGTATCAACCCTGAAGTTGGGAAACACATGTGCATTTGGTCATCTCAGAAGAGATCTCACCCCCAAAACCAGAGCTAGTGAGAGGGTAGGACCCCGCCTAGCATCCCTCTCCGGAGTCAGAGCCCCTGACTGGCCCGACTGGCCATGATCTGCATGGCATCCCTGATGAAGTTTGGCAGCCTCAGCCCCCACTATTGAGTCTAAGTAGCCGGAGGTGCGACCTCAAAGCTTAGGGCGAATTGTCCTATTTTTCTGTCTGTCAGAAAAGTCGCTGGTGGGCTTGTGAGTTGACATGCTCATAGGACCAAATGATCCATTCTTTGGAGAATGTGCACCTTCTTTTTCAGCTTTGTAAATTTCAGAGACCTGGTGGGGATCTCATTTGAGGTTTGCCTTTATAACTCAGCATGTGAGTTGGATTACGCAGTCATGATCATGTGACTGGGCTCTCACATCCTTCCCTCCCCGCTGCCTCCTCTCTCCTCTCCTCCCTCTCCCCCTTCCTACCTCTTTCTTCTTCTCCTCTCTCCCCTCTTCCCTCTCCTCCCTCCT